>CM026426.1:53106174-53197971 GCA_014871385.1 Ceratodon purpureus | reverse complement strand
TTTTGATTTACATATCTTTTGAAGATGAAAATATAGGTTTTTCATTTGATATTTTTTGTGTAGATTCTCAAGTCATTTTTATATTAGAATATGTAGTTGCCCATTTCAAATTTGTTAAGCATATATTTTGAAAATTCATTGAAAGTGAGATTCCAGCTTTTTGAAGGATTGAAAAAACTTGTTTCTAAACTTTGAACATTATGATCTTGCAATTGGTTTTGTATTTTTCTCTAAAATGGGATTGAATTGAATGTCTCAATAAGTCAGCTATAAGACCCAAGGTTGAAATTGCAAAAAATGTCACAAAATTGGAAAAACTAACTTGCTTCACAAAAGAGTGTTGAAAGACAGTTTTTAATGTGAATTCATGGTGGGCATTTAGGGGTTAATCTATCATGTATTTATTTATTTTATCATTTCCATTCCATGATGTATTTTTTTTTTCTATATCTTTTATGTAAACTTGTTGTATGTACCAGTTGAATGAAACATAGTAAATAAATTCAAGAATAACATGAAATATTAGTTATTTTCATATTTAATTAAAGAATGCAATCAAAAAATATAAATTGTATTTAACAAGTAATTTTAATCGTACAAAAATCAAGATTCAAATCATATAAGACATATTTACATGAATTTTGGGATTTGATATCTATTCATTTTTGTACTAGTTTTTTCTATGCACACCAACAGGCACGCACCCAAACTCCACATGAAGTGTTCATTTCATTTTTGGTGCTTGATTTTTTCTTGTGTGCATGCCTACATACACATGCCCAAAGGAGGAGCTAGCATCAAATTGAAATGAACACTTCTTGGTAGAAGTCTGGCGCAAACTTTCAGCGCGTGCGTATGGGCGCACGCAAAGGAGGAACTATCACCAGAATGAAAGGAACAACTTCTTGTAAAAGTCTTGCTGAAACACTCGAGCGTGCGTGCAAACGAGCGCGAGCAATTAGGTGCGTGCATGTGGGCGTGCGCACACAAAAACAAAAAAAAGAAACAAAACTTAAATTTTTTTTTTTTTTGTTTTTTTGTTTTTTTTTTTGTTTAGGCTTTGCTATACGTGAAGGCCTTAAAACAGTAATCCAAAAAAGAAATTAATAAAATACTTAAGATTGGCTAACGAATGACACATAGCAACTTGCTTGCACAGTTGGCAACTACAAGCTGTCTACTGATGTGGAAATAATTTGTTATGAGGTACTGTTGGGACATGAAACTTTCCTAAAATGGTAACCTCAATTAAATCTCACCCTCCCACCAAGTATGCTCAAATCTGCATGTATTTGCATCACAAACCCAGAGTTATGCACCATCGAATACAGTGGCTTGAGTGTAGCCACCATGGCAGCCTGCTGAGTGGTGGATACTTGGTATATCTCAAAGGCTGATTACCTATAAATAAATATGATTGAATGCTGGGTGCATACCAGTAAGTGCGCCAACTTGGTTTGGTGCATTTCATAAAGAGGCAATTTTGGGTTGGAATTTTGGTTCCTCACCCTCGCCCAAATTAGTACAGATTCACTTGGTCATGCTTGGTCGGTGGAGTGTGTTCTAAATTATTGTGTGGAAGCTCGGCAATGAACAAGGGTTTAAGTGATTTGCTTTACAGCAATGTCGCAGCCATCTTCTAGTCAAGTGCTGGGTTGTTTGGAGTAATTCATGTTTTTTGTGTGAATCCCTTGCTCTATATTTTAATTTGTCTCTTGTGAAAACGATAACAAGTGTGGGAAGGACTGTAAACACCTTGCATACATAAGAAAACTGACTATTTGTTTGTATTCTTGCATGGGTGCAGATGAGGTCGTCCACCTCTTGAGCCATTTTTGGTTGCTAAGCAAGTGATCTTCTCTCGACCTATTCTCTACCCTATCCCTATTTGCAAGAAGTGTGTAGATTTAATTGAAGTTTAAGTCTGTGTTGATGCAATTATAAGTATATTTTCTGCCCTAATATAAGGACCTGAAGTTTCTTTGTGTAAGCTACTCTGCAGCGTGTGTTCTTTGACTGAGTTGTTATTGAGTTGGTGATTGAACTCCATTGAATTACCTAAAAACTATCTGTCTTTGGATGTTTTATGCATTGGGTATACATTTCTTTAAGTATCCTGAGTTGTTGTTTAAATTGCCCACAAGATGTTCTGATTTAGTTCAAAATTGAACAAGTCAAGGGTTCTTATGTGTAAGGTTTTAGTAAAACTTAAACCCTGCTTATGAATTGAGGAGGTAAGTTAAAATTCTATGTGGTGAATTGAACCAATTTAGATATGAATAGTCTGGAAGATGCTTCGCAAGAAGATGAACCAAAAAAGGCTTTTTTTGCGCGCGCACGCGCGCCCGAGTGCTCGCGCGCGCGTGCCTACGGGCACAAGCTGACGCGGCGACGGGCGCCATCCCATGGTAAATAGCAGTAAATTGTCAGGTGTGTAATTTTACTTGCGCACAGAAGCTCGTCCGATAAGATAGTCTGATTGTCCCGTAAAAACGCGTCCGTCACGTCCGTTATGTGACAAGCCGACTATTTTAAGCCCCGTCTGTCTACTATGACAACCCTGCGCCATGGTGGTATGTCCCGGCTGTGCGCGGCCATGGATTAAGGTGCGATGCATTAAAACTGGAGGCGTGGGTCTTGTTCCCAACGACGCCCTTGTGTCTTCGGAAAGGGGGATGCAGGGGTGCTTTGCACTAGAGACGCACCATTGCCTCAAAGAGGATCACGACACCCTTTTGATCACTGATGTTTAGCACGTCCTTGCGTCCATTAAGAGCCCCCAGAGCTTTGAGGCAGCCCATCCAAGGAGTGACGAACCTGACTATTTGCTGTAGGTCTACGTTAGATGATGTCGTTGCTGTAGTTGTCATGCTGAATTTTGATTGCCTTGTGTCTTGTGTCTTCGACACCATCTGACATAAGGCGTGTGCTCTTACCGAACATGATTGTAAGGGGGATCTGCTCCACATGGCGGTGTTTGAGTAGAGTTTGATCCACATCCATGGCTGCAACGTCGTGTTAACTACTAGTCGTTGTCAGGTGGGTACGTGGTAGCTGATGTTGGTCTGTCTTCATATTCTCACTCTCATTTGGTGAGTGCTGTCTGTCAGAGAAGAAGGGCAAGGCATACGTGTAGTGGCTCCACTGGCGCCTTAAAATGCCGAAGCAACATCGGAGCTCCAAGAAGCGCTACTGATCGCCATTGCCATGGTGGGGTGACGAGAACGTAGGCGCGGATGACGGAGGTGCGCAGCAAATATTGGAGCAGCGATTAAAGTACAAGCATAACGCCCGCGCTGGCAATACCGCAAAGGAGAGGGGCAAGTCACGATTGACCGACCTCGACATGCTGCAGGACTTCACGTGAGTCTCGGCCCCTCGGATCTCATTTGAAGAGGTCTGCTTAGATGCTGCCGTGTGCTGAATTTGATGTAGCCCCACGTCTGTGCATCTGGGGTTACGCAACTAAGGACATTACCATGTCTCCAAACATGTTGCCGCAAATGTCTTCAGAGACATGGCGACGTCCTCTTACATGTGCAAAATTCTAAACTCTGGTCGTTGGTTTGCCTTCCTACCATCCGTAGTTGGGTAGGAGGAATATATGGGTCACTTGCATGCGGTCAGAGGCGTCTAGCCCTTACCAGCCACCACATGTGAGAAACGCGTAGTGAGATCTAGCATTGTGGTCACGTCAACATGAATGCGGAGACGTCTTCGCAAACAACATCTGAGTACACCGACAAAAGAGCAGGGACTGGGTCCGTCTTCCACACATGTTTTTTGTGCATTTTGTCCGACCCTAGTTGTTTGTTAATGACGCCGAGTAAGAGATTTTTTGTAAACACTAAGTTATCCATATTGAAGATATCGCCGATGACGCGGTCATGTTAGGTAAGGCATCGCGACGTCTCAATGGACAGCTAGAGGTAATAACTAATGGCTGTCTAACCTAACCTTCGTCGTGGGATTCGATCCTCTACGGAGCCAAGGATACAATTCTCACTCTAAGTACGACGAAGAAGATGAAGACGATCAGGATGAATAGGATGCACCAGACGACTCCACCGAGGAGGAGGAAGCACCAGCGGGACTGCGTCGTGCAATGAAGCCTCAACGGGTGCAGGTGAAGAAACTGCTCATTGTAGATGCTAAGGGCATCCCGAACGTTGCATTGGTGAAGGCGCTCGAGGAGGACGTGCGCTTGATCGGCAAGGACTTAGGTCCTTCTACAAATTTTCTCAACTGGAAGGAACAAGTGCAACAGCAATTCTTCAAGCGTGTCTATGCAAGTCAGCAATGTCATTGTTCCACGTGTGTGTGTTGGTGTTTGTGATTTTGTCTCTATTCAGTTGCTGGTGTGTTATGTGGAACTGACGTGGCAACCCCCTTGTGCATTCTGCAGCGTTGGAAGTGAAGGGGGACGGCCATCAAAATATTTTTGACCACGCCTGACTTGTCAAACGAATTAACAAAGCCTTGATCAACATCCGCTTTCAATTGAACTGGATGATAGACTTGAAAACACGTAAGCCTCCAGAAGTGAGTGACAAGTACTAGAATTAGTTGGTTGCAAAGAGGGCCACTGAGGAGTCTAAGGTGAAGTCTGATACGATGCGCAAAGTTGCTAGAGGAAAGGGCACTCGGTCCACGCAGATGGCCTCCCTCCTAGAGGCAGCCATAGTGAAGCTGGTGCGTCTCTTCTATACTCCCCTCCCCCACTCTCTCTCCCTCACTGCTGTCTATGTCTCCCTTGACGTCCACATGTCTTTAGACATGTCAACCCCAATGTCTTCCTAGATACGGTGACGCTTACATGTTTTTTTTTTTTTTTTTTTTTTTTTTCCTTCTATTTTTTCCCTTACCTCTCACTCTCCCTCGTATCTCTCTCATCCCTCTCCCATCTTTTCCCCCCTTCCCTCTCCTTCCCCCTAGTCTCTCCTTCACTCCCCCTTGTTCCCCCTCCTTCCTTCTGACTGTCCAACTGATTTACATTTCATTTTTTTTTCCTTTATTATTTCCCTTACCTCTCATTGTCTCGCGTATCTCCCTCATCCCTCTCCCATGTTATTCCCCCTTTTCCTCTCGTATCCCCTAGTCTCTCCTTCTCTTCCCCTCATACCTCCGCCTTCCTTCTCACTGTTCAGCTGATTTACACTTCAATTTATTAAATTTTTAAATTTTTTCTCTTTTCTCTCATTGTCCCTCGTATCTCCCTCATCCCTCCCCCACTCGTGCTCCCCTTCTTCTCTTCCTTTTCTACGTCCTCATGCTATTCCACCGTTCCCCTCACATCTCCCACTCTTCCCCCATTGTCCCTCCTTCACTACTCTCCATGTCTCCTTTGACGTCTGCATGTCTTCACTCATGTCGACGTCGATGTCTTCCTAGACATGGTGACGTTTGCTTTGATATAAAGCTGTTCCTTGGTCATTCTGTCCTTTTATTGTAATTTGTTTTTTTTCCCTCCACGGTGGTCCTCCTTGGTAGAGTATTTTTCTCAAACGAGAGCCATTCAAGTCAGATATAATCGAGAAGGTCGAAGAGTAGTACAAGCGGCTGCAGGTGGAGAAGGAGAGTGTTGCGGGAGAGCAGGAGTCCGACCTTGATGGCCCGAGTTCAAGAATGGACGAACTTGAGGCGCGGCTAGACGAGTCTATTCAAAGGCTTGCGCAGAAGTTTGATGCCTCAAACAGGCATTTGGATTCCAAGATCGAAGAATCATCCTAGTGATTGGAGTCCATGCTCCGTGACTTCCTCACTGCGCGGTCCTCCAATGTAGATTCCTCACTCCCTCCCTTGATGCCGCAACTTGATCCACTCGTGTCCCTGCAGATCACTCCGACCCTTCCGACTATCACTAACCCCAAGATGGCACCATCGCCAACCCTCGATGCCTCTGGCTTGTCCAATCGCAGTGGGTCAGAGGATACTGACCTCGGCACCACAGAAGAAATTGCGGCAGCGCAGTCTGCTGAGCATGTCGAAGGAGAGGGCAGGCAGGAGAGGGACACAGCTGTAGGGATTGATACACTCTCCCTCCTCAATGATGTTGCTGAAGACAAGGACGTGTACGCCGTTGTTGATGCCCTAGTGTATGTTGTGCGTGCAAATCAGGCAGCCCATTGTGGGCAGGTAACAATAGTATAGACACGCTATTAGATGTCAGGCGTGACTACGGCATAGACATATAGGAAACGCATAGACGTCCCACTAAACATTTACACATTTTTAAAGACATCTTAAACTACATCCTTGAAACACAGTTATGTTTGATATGACGCCTGTATTTGTCGTTGGTAACCCAGCTTTTGAATGTCGTCGTATTTTGTAGTCCATTCTGTTGGAACCTCTCTAAATTATTATGTTCCTACATACTGATTGACAAATGCCATCCAAAGCTGTAATTAGTGATAGTGTTAGTCAACTTCCTTTATGTTGTTACTGTTATCTTTGTATGTAACTCTGAATGTCAATTGTGCGTGTGTACTTCCAAACGGGCAAACCACTGTTGTTGTACAATTGCAGGAGTCTTTGGAAACACCTGTTGGGTGTGGAGGAAGTGCTTGACGGATTCCAAAGGCCTGCAGCATCACAAAGGCACAGCCGAAGACACCTAAGCCAGCAAAGGCAACGACACCCTCTAATTCGTCCAAGGGCGATTCATTGAAGCAGGCAGCCACCCTAAATCCAAGGTTACCTATGGAGAAGGTAGAAAGAATGTACTTAATTTTTTTGAACACTTAGACCCTTATTTTTGGTTGTCCTGTTGAATTCGACACTAACATGCTAGGAATGCATGAATGCGGGTTAGCACCTCAACAAGAGCGGAGGCGGCTAGGAAGAAGTGAAGGTGCCGATATCCTTGAAACCGGATACGTCATCCATAAATTGTACGAACCAGATTTTGAGAGGAGTGCTCCAATGTTGGATAGATTTATGTGTTTCTCGAATCTCATGTCTTACATGACGTCTTTAGAGACGTCCACTGTAGTGCATGGACGTTTTTAACAATGTCTGTGATGTTAGTCATGACGTCTGTGGAGACGTCGTGGGAGACGATATCAACTCTACGTCGTCATGAGACCACCTAACATATCCCACATTGTGCACGTACCTTGGGTTCTACGTTCACCTAATCAATACTATACCATGTATACATAGATTAAGCAGCTTATGTAAAATGATGCACTTCCCTTTCATTGCTATCCCTTCTCTAACCCAATGCTTCTCTGGTTTGCTTGGCACATGCAGACTTGAACAACTCTAGGCAATCGAAGTACCTGCTATTACAGACACAGTCAGAAGTGCTGGACCTTGAAGCAAGGCGGATCTCTTTACTTTTGAAGGGTTATTTTGTTCAATGTCTGCGGCTGTAGTAAATGACTCTATGGTATTCCATCTATTAGTAAATGTGTACTTTGGGTTGTTAATGCCTAGTTTCAAGAATAATTCTTTCTTTCCCATAGTGGGATTTTGCATTGTCAACTGTATGTTGCGTTTCCCTGCATGCTCCTCCTCTAAGCCTAGCACATTTGGAACAATGTTTTACACGATGTCTCCATGATTCACTGTGATGTCTTCTGGAGCAAGGATACTTTCTCCAAGGATGTTTTACACAACGTCTCCATGATTCACAGTGATGTCTTTGGTAGCAAGGATACATCCCCGTGGATATTTTACTCTATATCTCCATGATTCACTGTGGTGTCTTCCGTGACGAGGATACGATCCCCAAGGATGTTTTACACGATGTCCCCATGATTCACTGTGATGTCTTCCGTGACATGTAAAAGTTCCCCGAAGATATATTACACAATGTCTCCTTAATTCACTAAGATGTCTTCCGTAGCGAGGATACATTCCATGTGGATGTTTTACACAACGTTCTCCATTACATTTGGATGTCTAATAAAGCACGTTTGCGCCAGAAATGTATCAAGAAACTACAAGGTGGTGTTGTCTTGTAGACCAAGTCATATGTGCTTTGAAACATCCTCCTAAACATCACGTCAAGCAAACCATGCATGGAAAGATGTCAACAGAGTCACGCATATGTTTACACAGACATTAGCCATGACATCCATAATGATAGCTACCCTAAATATAGAGACTAAGAGTCGTTGTCCCGGATGTTGGCAATAACGTCGACTTTGACATGGCCATGCCAACATGTGGACAAATTCTATGGCATGGGGATGTCCACTTAACCAATTAACAGAGACAATTCACGTCCGCACAAACATCTGCGTGGACATCACGCTGTCACCGTTGGACGTCTCTGAAACCACGATGATGTTTTCGGTGACGTCAACAGTAATGCACTTCTGATTCAGTACTCACCTAAAACTGTGCTTATGTGGCATGCCACGTCACTACTTCACAGTTGAGACGTCTCATTTTTCCGCCGCCACGTCAGAAAATGGCGGGTCCACATGGTCCGTCACATCAGCACTGCCCGGAAAAAACTCCGCCCATGTGTCGTCGACGTAACCTCCACGTTGCACACTTTACTGCCTGCCAAAATCACCCGGAGACGTGCGTGCTAGGGAGATATCTTTTGTGTTTTTGAGGATGTCTGCATTTGTTTTCATTGCGTCTCCAATGTTTTCATGTCTGCACAACATCCTTTCCAACATCCACTTGTTTTTTTGGACATGATTTGGGATGTAAAAAAAAACACTGGTTTCTTATAGTATTTCACGATGCTCCCAATCGAGCTGTGTTCCCAACTACCTCCGGGTACAACTTTGTTTCTACATTGTCGAGTTTGTCACTCAACCGATGAACGCCCTTGAGAAACAAGTCCTTGCAGCCGTGCAAGGAGACTATATCCGGCAATTCAGGGATTGCTAAAACACTACATTCATTTGAGTCCATGGAAGTGCTTGCAGCGGCTTCCTGAGTATCCTGAAAAAGCAAGCATTTGCAGGACCATTCCAGCGGATACAACGTGCACTTGAGATGACATCTGCATTTGAGCCACTTCTTTTGTATACCATCGTCCAAAGTGAACAACTTGCACCACTGCTCCCGTGAAGCGCACTTACAATACGGGTTATTCAACCATGCTATCTTGCAAGAGGAGATGCATTTGCAGTTAACAAGGCACTTGTGTCGTGGCCCGTGCGGACCGAGCTCATACACTCTTATGCAGGACTCTACCTTGCTCCGCTCTCCTTGAAAACGATTTACTCTCCGAGACTTCACCTTGTACTCCCTATGATGTCGGATTCCAGTTCCAGGCATGTTGATTAAACAAGAGTGCAGAGTTTGGAAGAGGGAAATGTTGGGGAGACTCACGAGGGGACTAAAGCGGGGAGGTGTTTGAGGAGGGTTTCTCTTCCACTCGGCGTCACGTAACGGTGCGTATTAAACTCCCTATTTGTGAATACGCAATCAGGTACGTCAGCACAAAACCCCTTTGCATTTGCATATGAGACATGTTTTCCAAAGGGTTTCCCTCCTCGTCCACAGCAGCCCATGACTAACGCAGAAGACTTGAGCACATAGACAAATAGAGGGAAACACACCCAAATAGCGGGTTCTCTCTACAGTAAATCACGGGGGCCCCCCATACTAAGATTGTGCCGGTGCGGACTCCACCAACGTCTACGTTAGGGAGTTTGGAGGGGAGATTTGATAGTATGGAAGCGAAGGAGACTTCTGGAACAGGGCCCCACAACAATGGCATCCAGGTAGAAGTTGACGGTGACAAACATGATAATCAAAGCTCTAGGATGAGGGGAAGGCGGATTGGGGAGATTTTGATGAAGAATATAGGCATGCGGCAGCAACTATGAAGGAAACTGCGTCCATACCACTGTTTGCTAGATCAGCCCATTCACGCCTTGGGGTAACATATGTGTTTCTAAGTGGTGCGAAACTCCATAATTTCTCTGACACATATATGGACAAATGTTTTAGGACACGCAGTGGCACAATACTCCAGCCTAATACCTTGCGTAGTACGTACAGGGAGGCTTTAGACTATCTACTTTGTCTTGGCCACTTGTACAAAAGTTGTGATGCTTGTCCAAACAACTACAGGTTACATAGGGGAGACCTTTGAAAGCAAACGTCTGCCCCAACTGTTGAGCTCCTGAAAAGAGAAGGTCTGGGAGGTCTATGGTTCCATACAAAGTTCTCCAAGTTTTTCCTCTAATACTTTGTTTGAAGCGAATGTTCAGATCACCAATGCAAGCTGTAGCACTTAGTTGGTAGACAACCTTACAGTCTGAAGAAGGTGTCATTACGAATGTGTCACATTCGGCTCAGTGGAAGTGGATAATAGAGCAATATTGCGAAGAGTTTGGATACAAAGATCGAAACGCGAGGATGGCACTTGTAACTGACGGCTTCAACCCCAACTCTGGAAAACAGGATACGTACTCCATATAGCCAATACTATTAGTGAACTACTACATAGCACCTTTGCTTACCACCAAGCTCTATTTCATATTATTGGCCATTCTTATTCCTAGACCCAAGACAATCATTGGAGAACATTGTGACGTTTTCATTGAGCCTTTCATAGACAAGTTGCTAGAATGGTGGACGTATGGTGATTACTATTTGGATATTTCTTGTTACAAACAATATAAACATTTTCTTTTAAAGGCTATGATTGTTTGGACTATTGGGGACTACCGGCCTATGGCATGCTTGCCGGATGTACCACTAGAGGATTTATAGGTTGCCTAGTGTGCGCGAAAGGGTTTAGGTCTAGGAGGTCAAAAAGCCTCCACGAAAAATGTCTTCTATAATTGCGCCCGCAAATTCCTAGTCAAGGATGACCACCACTTGAGAGGTTTCTCTACCAACTTTCCAGCAGCGGAGTATCGTGTGGCTCTCGTACTAGTGTCAAGTGAAGTTGCTTTACCAAATGCCCAGGATCGTGTGAAGTGGCTTCGAAACCACGGGGGTCCAATGCAGAGTGATCTTGTGCAACGAGATGGCATGAAGATGGTGACTTCACTATTCCATCTTCCTTACTGGAAGGTGAGATGTTTAACCTTTTCATTATTTAGCTTCTTCCATGTACATCTTGTTGATGGTTATATCTGAGCATCAACCCGCAGCCTTGGTCTAGGCTACCTATGTTTTTGTTTGCCGCAAAAATCCCGCCAACCTCCTCCCCTCCCCTCTCCCACACACTCATTCGTCATCGTACAATCGTGGATTGTATCCATTCCGGAAAGCACAACCCGTCCAGTATAGGAAAGAGTCATAGAAGTTGAACATTATCCTTTTTGCACTCAAACATAAGATGGGCTTATAAACCATCATGTTGCAGTTTTTTGTTGTGTGGTACTATTATCTGTTAAAATCCTTGTGTGTCTTTCATGGAGAATAGGTCAGGTGTAGTAGTCATTGATGGCCGATGTCTACAGGAGACAAACATTTCATGGCAATAATTCGTGAAGTCCAGTGCCGGATCTCATATCTGCCCATTGGCTTTGTTGATTAGGTGAATTTTGGTATGCAATGTTATAATTGGTACTAGAATAAGTGGCTTGTCTCGTTGAGGAATTCTAGTGAGACAAGAAGGAACATCTGGTTGGGCCATTGTCACAGGCGCCTTTACGGCGTCCATATAGTATGAGGCATTAAGTCTATCTATGATTGCTTGACTCGTCTCCATAGTGGAGCCGGTTCTATATGTCCATATGATTAGTCGCCAAATCTATGCCCCGTGAGAGGTATGTAATTTCTACAGGGGCCTTTTAAAGCAACACAGTCCTCATTGAAATGCTACACTAATAATCAAAACTTGACCTACTGATTCTTAAAAATAAACATTGTTCACTTGGCTTCTCTCTCAATTAACTTTATTTTTTACTTCTTCTATGCACACTTGTTTCCTTTACGTGCAGCTGCTGACTAATGCACTAATTTCTCAGACTATTTTGTTGGCTGAGCCGAGAGCTTCCCGTGCGCCATACTCTTGATGTAATGCACGTCGAGAAGAATATTGCATTGATGCTTAGTGGGTTCTTGCTCGGTGATGAGGATACCATAGCCGCCGGGAACGATCTCCAAGAGCAAGGCATAATGGATCTGTTACACTTGATGAGAGAGGGGCCAGAAGAACATTATCTCATGCCACTTGCGCCTTATGTCCTAAGGCCTCAAGAAAAACACAAGGTTCTCCAGACAATTAAATCTGTCCAAACACGCTCGAGGCACTGTGGAAACTTCAAGAAGCTGGTGAATCTTGAGAAGGGGAAACTTCAATTTATGAAGTTCCACGATTGGCACATCTTATTGGAAGAAATATTGCTCGCTGCATTGCGTGGTTCAATGGCGGATGGTCCTCGTGTAGCTGTCATACAACTGAGACATTGCTTTAAACAGATATGTGCAAAAACCATTAAGGTAAGTGAACTACCTTCTCTCTAGACGTATATTGCTAAAACATGCGCCTTGTTCGAGATTCATTTCCCTCCAGCTTTCTGGAATGTTATGGCGCACTTGCCGCTCCACTTGCCACGCGAATTGTTTTGGTGCACCCTAGTACATGCGTGGTGGATGTATAGTGTAGAGCGGTACTTGGGTCACCTCAAAGGACTAGTCTTAAATAAGGCTAGACAAGAGGGCATAATGGCCATGGGATTTATGTACAAAGAGGCCCTCAGATTTGTGACGAAAGACTTTCGGTTATTCCCGGTTTGTGCCCGGTTTATTTGGAACATGGACAAGGCACCAAAGGACGTTCTGAGAGGTGCTGGAAAGACATGGCCGTAACATTACGTGGAGAGACGTAGAGCTGAAACAGTTGCACGAGTTTATTGTAAGCTAGAGCGAGGTCTCCAATCCACTGTTAAGGTAAACCAGAGAAACGAACAATGAGATGTACATGCATAGTATTCTTCAATCTGTGTGATGTATTCTTCAATGAGATGTTCATGCATAGTATTCTTCAATCCATGTTTCAAATTTATGGACTAATTTTTGCTCCAATTATTTAATTACACGCAGCCATGTACTCTGCAGGGAATACAAAATGCAACATAGGACTTTGGACAAAAGAAATTGCTGGCGGTTGAGCCCCTTCGCTCATTGGTTGGAAGACCGTGTGCGACAAATGGCTGTAGACAGGGAGATGCCATCCGATGACCTCGTTACATTGTCTAGATTGTCGTCAACAACTGTCGAGCACCATCTATCTATGTGGTTGTGTGGTTACCATTTTAGGACAGAGGACGATGGCAGATCAAATCATATTTCTTTCAACTCAAGAGTTGCTCTGATAATATCTGAAGTATGTTGCTCGTCTAGGGCTGACCAAAATCCACTGGAGGCGGACTTGAAGTACGTTGGGATCCTCAATGACATCCTCCGTGTAGATTATGGGCATATGAAGGTGAATGTCTTCAAATGCTAGTGGATAAAATCTCACCTTAAAGGCGATGCTACCATCCGGCAGGATGTCAATCTTTGTAGGACAATGAAGTATGTTGCTTGATAGCCTGCCGGCGTTGGGCCCTACATTATGCCCATCCACGCATGATAGGTAATCTCTGTTATTTAATTACAACAATATATTTTATAGCACAAATGCTTGTAGAATTGTTAAAACTTGATCTGGTTCTTGCGGAACATTTATTTTTCTTGCCAAATCTATGGGGGTATTTACCATCAGTCTAAGAGGTACTAATTAATCCTAAATGTGTTATTCTCGATCTATTTTGTCGACAATCCGATTAATCTAGAGTGGAAAGTGGTTCATCTCAAGGAACCAAGGTCTCGGCGTGTTACTAGCGGTATTGCTGAGAGTTCTCTGAGTGCTCCGGGGAGAGCCAACGCCACTGTCCAAAACCAACCGAATGAAGAACGCAAGGACCCTGTTGACGAAGTCCCTACTGCGCCCGTTCTTGTGGCAGATGTTGTACACGTCATGGCACACAAAGAGGATAACAAAGAACTCACATACATGGAGATGGATTAACCCTTTAGTGCCCAGATAACCAGGAAGTGGTCGCTCAGGCAAGGGATTTCGAGATTCCGTTCAATCTGTTCAGAAAAATGGTTTGCTTTCTCCGGGACAGATTGGGGCTCTGTCAATGGCTCTCGAATGCAAAAAGAAAAATCACCATCGAATAAGCAGAACTAAGTTAAAGACGTGAAAATACGGTACCATGGTGTGAAAGAAACTACGAAACTGGGGGGAAAGATGGGGTCTCTTCGTACCCAGGTGTAGAAACAGAGGCCAAGGTTTTGAATTTCACGTTCTGTGCTCGCATGGATGGGGGGCTTGCATTCTCGGTTATTGCGAACACGAGTTCTCCATAACTGCCGGGGGTAGCTGGGGTCGACCCGGAGTTCATGTTGAACGTCGGGCCTTCCCCAACGTCCTCACTCGCAGGGGAAATCCCTTCTCATTCTCGGGTTCACGCAGGTGAGTAGAGGAAGTCTGCACGACCAGGGTTTGAAGAGTCCGAGGCGCGGACGTATTAATTTTGGTTGCGTGAGGGTTTAGGGAATGTCAGGAGTTGCAGAAGAATTCTTGGTCTTTGGAGTCTGGGGTTTAGCGATTGGGTCACGAGGGTGCCAGCGATTGGAAGAAGGCATGATGCCATTGGGGACATTGCGGCGGGTAATAGATGCGTCAGGTGAGAGGGAGCAGGTCCGGCTAGCGCATGGACGCGCTTGGGATCAGTGCAACAGGCGGCAAATTTATCACCTCTGTAATCACATCGTGCACAAATCACTGAGCCAGGGTCGTAGGAAGGTATGTTGCGTGGATGAGTATGTTGTTTTATGCACAATCTCAATTGTTAATGCTGGCGGCGGTGGCACAGAGGGAGAGGGAGTAGCGTGTAGGATAATTCAAGGAGACATCCACGCAATCTGCAGTTGGTGGACATCTGTGGGAAATGCAATGGGAGATGAGAGAAGTTCGAGAGCCCTTGCAGATCGCCGTCTCGTGCGACCAAATACTTGCATGCACTGGCCGTGCCCTCCCACAACGCCATCGCCATTCCCGAATGCGTAGCGTATCCTTCTTGAATGGGGACAGACGCGAGGGGTTTGGGGGTACAAGTTGCAAATTCTCAGCGGATTGCTTCACAGGGAATATCTTCTCCAACTGCCATTGCCGAGGGGTTGCAAGGGATTTGAGAATTTGTAGGGATTGGAACCACGTCAACTACGGTACCTATTCCGCAGGCAGTGCGCGGTGGTTCTTGGGTGGCGACAAAGAATTTGTGAGGGTGATCCAAATGGATTCCCGGAGGAACTTAAGCGGTCCCTTCGAGAAGAGGTCTTCTGCGATCTGTAGGTGTGGGCTCGGAGAACACCATCGCATGTGTCGTGAGGGAGCAGTGCAGATTCCGGACCCAGATGTTGGTGGACAGGGAGGAAGGGAAGACACAATTATGGGCCCCTAGGACGGGGAGGGCATTTGCATCGGTTCAGAATGCTGTGAGGGGCGAGGGGGATAAGCCGCTATGGATGTGCCACCATCAAGTGTGGCGCATGGAGGAGACAACTTGCGGCCAGTGACTGGAACAGGGCTTGGCCCGTCCCACATGACATCGGTCGAGGTGAAACAAGAGAAGATACGGGCCGAGATGGAGCAGTCCCGTACACCGGTAGCAACTGAATCCATGGTGGAGCAGCATGTAGGCGGGACAACTGCCGGCCTCAGGAGTCTGCATGAAGGCCCGCGGGGGTGCCAGCCAGCTACCAATATGTCTCACCTTACCCCAGACGGGGTGACGAGGGGGGCGGCGCATGATGGGAGAGAGATCAACCATTTTCACACCCCTCCTAGGATGTGCGCACCGGCTAGTGCAGCAGAAGAGGCTGCGCAATTGCAACATGCACGAGGGGATGGGGTGACAAAGCGAATAAGCAAGCGGACAGGTAAACCTGTCCAGAAATATGAAAGAAAACAAAAGAAAAAACTAGATGAAGATGCGAGTGGGGAAGGGACGGTCTCATTTGTAGGGTAGGTGACGGCGATGATCGACACAATTACCCGCGGCGTCCAGGAGGAGGTGGAGTTGGGGATCACGGCGGACCATATCCCTGTGGACTCCGATGTCACGCCCCTGGCGACTGGGCCGAAGCAGCATGCAAGTAAGGGCAGGGGCAAACGGAAGCTCATGCAAAGTACGCGTCACGGAGCCACGGCTGGCAGTGGTAACAACGAAGCATCGACAAAAGAAGTTGTGACGTTTGGAGAGGTGAATGTGAACATTGTGTCAACGTCACCGGCGAGACGACGTCAGAAAGGGAAAGCAGTAGCATCAGATCAAAGTTTCGACGTGAAGCGGGAAGGAGAAGGTGGGGACGACAGGCATAGCCAAGGCAAGATGGTGGAGCCTCCGACGGTATCAGTCAAAAGACCTGCTCGACCTATGCATGTGGCAAATGAAGGGGAGGGGAGAATGGTTGGAGCTGCTGCGGAAGAGCATCTGCACATCGAAGAGCAGGAGGAGCTCCAATTGGACTTTGCCCCATACAGCCCACCTACCACTAGGCGTAGTGTGGGGAGACTTGGAGAGCCTTCAGTGGCATTACAACGTTGTCTGTTCAATCTGCGTGACGGCACAAGGAAGGGGCCGCGCAACACATCACCGCTTCGCAACCGTGAGGGAACAGTTAAGAGTATGCTGCTTTCCCAACATTTTAGATGATGTATTTCAACAATGAATTCATTGTTTGTCCATAGCATACCTCGATGCTAATGATAACCATAGAGGGGTCGTATGGCATCGAAGAGGGGGGGCATATTCTGCGATGGATCTATTAACGGCCCACATGTTGGAATGCAGGCACACCTTGCCCACAACCCGTTGCTGGGATGGAGCTGGTTCTCTTTGATGTACAGGGCCACTTCAGGGCTGCCGTGGAGGCAGTACCGAGCACTACGGGGACACGGGAACAGCGTGAGCCTTCCGAGGAGGTATTGCAGGTGCCACTCCGACGTGGTCAGTTGCAGCCTGATTTGCAACCTGATGACTTCCTCAACCCAGCAGCAAGTGTTGCAGAGCCATCCCGGGGAAAGTTCGTATGTGAGCGGAGAGCGTAGAGCGGAGAGCGAGAGCACAAAATGGAGAGCACAGAATTGACAATTATCAAAATTTTCAAAAGCAAAGTAGACCCTATAACCGTGGAAAATTACTAAATTAAGGCTTGATTTTGACACTTTTTTTAGGAAAAGAGTATATTACCGTGGAGATCAGGGTTAACTCTGGTAAGAATTTATTACGTTTGTTCTCTAAGATACAAATTAGGGCTGATATCATGATGACGTCATGCATATATTTTGTTAGATTTGTCATGGGTTTAGGCAAGATACAATGACCATGCGTTAAGTTTTAGATCAAACAAATAATTCTTTCATAGGATTATGTAAATGCACAAGGAAAAAAACAAATTTGAAAGAACATAAAGGAGGCAAGGTTTGAATACTTCCTGGAATATTTCAAAATTCGTGTATAATATCTGAACTGCTGAAACCAAGATATACCTTATTAGAGTCCTTGTCTTCATCGAAGATTACTCTGTCTTCCTAGACAGCAAAGCATCTTCATTTGAGTGATACAAGTAGGAGATTTTCATCATCAAACAGCACTTGGTAAGCTGAGTTCCAGAGAAGGAGGTCACTCTTGATTTCTTTAGCTTGTTTCTAGGTGGCGTATTAGGATAGTGACACAGTCCTTGGCATTCTGTGCTGTATGCGAAGGTAGCGATGGGGTTCGGGGGGGTCAATCTGTAGGCTTGCGTGGAACGTTTTAAGACTACAACAATTTAGTGTGTTGCGCGATGCCGAAGGTGTGTAATGCGAGATCGAAGAGGACGAGAGCGGCTGTAGGTTTGCCCCCAAAGGCACCGGCGAGTTATCAAGAGCTGCGGCCCTGGCTAATGGAGGTGGAGCGCGCCAGAGAACGAGGCATGGACCTGCCACCGTTTAGGCACATCGGAAGCCTCCATGTTGGTGAAGGTGAATGGCGTTGGACAGTGCTTTGTACCAATGAGCTTCTCCGTATTATGGAGTTATCCCTACTTCCGTATCCCTTGCTATCGAACGTCGATGAGAATCCAGTTGTTCAGCTGCCCGAAGTAATCATATCGGATGGCGAAACTTGCTGGTTTGATATGGACAAGAGTTGGACTGTATATCCTTCAAAGGATTAGTACTGTGAAGTTTAGTGGGGTGTTCGAATACATTCCTTTAGATTTGGTCCCTTATTGGATCTTGATACGAGTATTCCAGCACTATGGTTTTAGATAATATAGATGATTCTAGGAATAAGAGAACTCGATACCAACTAAAAGAAATGGTCTTAAAAGTTCGTGGAATATTTCAGAGTTCGTGTACAATAATGGAGTAGCAGAAACCCGAAGTGATCATATCGGATGGCGAAACTTGCTGGTTTGATATGGACAAGAGTTGGACTGTATATCCTTCAAAGGATTAGTACTGTGAAGTTTAGTGGGGTGTTCGAATACATTCCTTTAGATTTGGTCCCTTATTGGATCTTGATACGAGTATTCCAGCACTATGGTTTTAGATAATATAGATGATTCTAGGAATAAGAGAACTCGATACCAACTAAAAGAAATGGTCTTAAAAGTTCGTGGAATATTTCAGAGTTCGTGTACAATAATGGAGTAGCAGAAACCAAGATGTACACCAAGTCAAGAATAGGTAACATGGCTATGGAAATGTGGGATTTTGAATGATTAAAATATAAATTACAGCGCAATAAAAATTTTGAGCATTTCTTTTGTAACATTTCATTCTTCATATTATATTTTGAGCATTACAGTTGAGACGTTTCATCCTCTACATACAATGAGACGATTTGGAAATGAGAATCGTAACAAGTATAGGTTCAGGGTAGTAGAGTAGACGAAGGATTACGCAATGAACTCCAATTAAATCAAATCAAATCCAATGAAAACAACAATAGACCGAAGCCTCCTTCAAACTCACAACATGCTACAGTCGCTACTTTCACTCTCAGAACTAGATGACTCTGAATCTCCTTCTACCGCCTCGTCATCGACAAATAGAAGAGCCCTGGGATCAAAAGTAGTTGGCCGACTAGGAACATATGTGAGGGCTCTAGATTGAAACGCCTGTGCTAAGCCCTCTGCGTAGTCCGGAAGTATGAAAGGCTGAATCGGGCTGGAATGAAGACGCCACGATGGAGTGGACACTGCTCTTGGCCCACGTGGCGGTGTTGCTGAAACTACTCTGCAATAGAGAACCGATTGTGGTTAGATCAAATACGTAGAGCTGCAAAGAGAAGTATTGCTTGGATAATTTGAACAAAGAATAGAAGACTTACACCACTTATCAGGTCTCGGTCTCTTTGGAGGGGCTTCGTCTGCTGCTGCCGGCCTAGGATGTTTAGGAGGGCCCATGGCGGATGGTCCAGCCATGCACGGTTTGAGAAGGGCGTTGAATATGGCTTCGTCCTCCTCAAAAGCGAGAATGTGACGACCAATAGCCTGGGAAGCCTTGATGGAGGCCCCTGAAACTCGGAGAGAAACAAATAAATGAGAAACTGTGGGAAAAACGAGAGGAATAATTAAGCAGAGATATGCATGAATAGTTACCTGTCCCAGCATTCCAATCAAGAACTATGTCGCCGGGCTTTGACAGCTCCTCAATTATGCCCTGCATCATCTTAGGGGATTTCTCCCTTGGGCCTCTCCACGGCACCCTCCCATTCATCAGCTGCGATTCCAGATCGGTGAAGTTGAAAATGGCATCACTCTCGGTAATGTTGAGGAGCCCATGTATCAGCTCGGATTTCTTCGTTTGGAAGGAGAAAGTACTGCCACTACGAACGTAGACGCGAATCCAGAACCGCATAGTCTGCAGTCAAGGAAAACTAGTGAGTAAAATTAAGCGGAAGGGTTATCAATAAGTAAAGGGAAGGGTATGTTTAGGGAAATTACCAAGTTCTCGGGGTTCGTAGGAGAAGTGAGGCCGAGGACATTGACGCCCCACCAGTCCTTGAAAAGCACGTAGTCACCACCAGCAGCTTCGTCGTCGATATCCTTAGCCAGCTTCTGATCAGTGTTGTAGATGAGGCAGAGGGCACCATCTTTCTGCAGGTAATTATCTGCAAAACGGAAGATGTCGAACACATAATCCTTCTCGCGAGAGTTCCAAGGCGGAATACTCGTGGGGGGAACGAAAACGGATGGGACGGGAAGATTCTCAGGGATGACGGCAATGATCAAGTCGACTCCCAGATGGTCCTCTTATTTGCACCGGTCCGGAACTCTGTTTTGGCGGCCTGCTCCAAACTAGAGGAAACAAGAAAGCAGAGTTAGTAACTACATAGCGAGTAGAGGTGGCAGAATCCATTAAATGTCAAAATATCGGAACATACCTTGCGAATGAAGTCTTGAGTCTTGATCCAATCCGGGTCGCGACCTTTTCTCTCGTGTCTCTTATTTCGCCGTAACATGGAATCCACAGATGAGTTGAAGACGGAAACTTGTGTGGAAATCGAAGCTCCAGCGGAAGAAGTTGTTTGAGGATATAGTTTGGCCTTCCTCTGCTCAAGGAGACCTTTGGTGATCTCCGAAGCACTGATCGAGGAAGGACCTGGTGATGAAGTTGAAGAAGGCTTCGTAACCACATTCACTGGAGAGGGCTCTGGTGCCGTCTGCTCTGGAGCAGAAGACGCCGCACCAGTTTGCTGTGAAGCTTGTGAATGTGATCGCAAAGATTTTAGCCGCCGAGCTCTCCCTTTCTTCGGTGGAGGAGCCGATGATTGGTCTTCAGGGCCTCCGCCATCTTCAGTAGCATCCACCGCTTCTTCGGCCACTACCTCACCGGCATCATGTAAAGTCTTGATGTCCACCTCAGAGTCAATAGTGAAACCGCGAAAACAATCAAGGTACCAGCATCCCTCAAGCAAGTGGGGAGCTTTGTACCTTTTCAACTGTTGTAGAGAATAGATACACTGGTGCGAGGTTCTCGACGTCCAAGCAAGGAAGTAGTTGGGGAGCTGCTGGACGGTGAGGACGCCCTTTGGAACAAGCTCTCTCTTAAAGTACCTAAATACACAATTTTAAAGAAGGTTAGCATCACTAAAATATAAACAGCCCATTATTGCGGAAAACGAATGACATGAAGATAACATACGTACCGGTAAGTAACCCGCTTAACAACCTCAGCGGTTCCAGGGAATTTAGCGAAGTTAGACTTCTTGTCATAAACCTTCTCAGCCTTATTTCCAAGGAACGTCGGGAAGGCCTTGTCCCATAAATTAATACGTGAACTCTCCACATAAGCCCCCGTTCTTGGACATCAGGAAAATCCTTCCAATTGATGATGAGGTTCTCCGCTTTGCATATGTCCTCGACTTCATTGATGACAGCTTCCTCCAACTATAATATAGACGAAAATATATTAGCGAAGAGGTAGAAGTTAAGAAAAATAAAAACTATAATGTAGTTGAATACTAATTGTAGAGAATATACCCCAGCCCAAAATGAAGCCTTGTTCAACCAAGGGTTGAGGTCGGTTTCCTTGAATTCGAGCGGAAGGAATCTGTAAGATAGCCTAGAATTTGGGGATGAGTTCCACCACCTCCACCAGCGAGCCTTGTATTTGGCCTCAACTGCTGCTGGGACAATTTTCTGTAGCTTCTCAAGGGTCATCTCCGGTTTCGAGAAGTCACTGTAATGTCGATTGATCTGCAAAAAGAGTGATTATTTTAGACACTACGAAACAAGGAAATGACGTTGACATACGAAGTATTATAAATGGTAGTAGTGATTGTGTCACCTCATTGAGGAAGTCGTCACCATTCTTGGGATTCGCAATGGCCAAGTACTTGGTGAAGTCCTTCTTCTTGATGGATTCGACCATTTTCTCAGATGCCTCATTCATGACATCCCAAACTGCATTTGCAGATTGATCCTCCTCTGGTGTCTTGTCAAAGTAGGCCCTCGCTGCTTCGTCGGAGGCTAGTGCGATTTCCGCTGTTAAAACAAAAGTATTTATCAGGATATTGTAATTTATCCAAGTAGCAGAAGCGAAGACAGGATGGCGGGAAAACTTACACGGTATAGAAATGCTATAAAAAATTTCGTTGTCAAGGGAAACCACGACGGATTAGGTGGCTTGTGTTTCAGACATGCATCATACTCTTCAGGGCTCAGGAGGTCTTTAAAATCCTCCAGTTCATCATCCCGAACGAGCGGATTCGAAACAACTTTGCTGGAAGATTACTCTTGACGTGGTCATTCTCAGTTGACCTGAAAAACAAAGATGAATATTAAAGGAATAAAATGCAGTAGCAGAAGGTTTGAGTGTGCAGAAAGAACGAAAACAACAGAGATACTTACCAGTTAATATCGTGCATGGCGTGAAGCAACTTGCCCACATAGCCGCGGGGGTCTAGTATAATGCAATGCACAGAGATGTGCCAATCTGGGTCGTCCGCATGGTGCTTGTTTATATGTCGGAGCCAGGCAGCGAGGCGGTGGTTACCTTCCCAGATAAAAAACATCTTGTTGGAGAATTGCATCCAGTCCTCGTCTCCACGGATCTCATCATTAAAACGATCACTCGCGGCCCTCCATAAAGGGCTCCAACCAGCTATGGTCTCCGCCGTAACATCCTTCGTCTGCTCTTCACTGTTGTATATGGAGATGTACATGACGCAGTCCCCATCTCTATACCCCTTAACAAACTCCCGCTCCAAGTGCAGAACCCCCATTTCGCCCACTGGTCTGACCTTGGCCATTGATATCATTCTGCATAGGGGCACCATCAAGCGGGACTTCCTTTCTGGTTTAATCCTGAGTTTGTTGATGACGCCAATGGAGTCCAGCTTGTATTGTTTACGGTGCTCCAATTCGCCTTCTAAAGCAGTCTTCAAGTCTACAGGACAAGATGGTTTTTCCAACACTTCTAGTGTTTGAGTAACCTGCAAAACGGTTTGCAAATTAATGTTGGAATCGCAACTTAGATAGTCTGGCAAAATTGAGAAATATGAAATAGAGAATAACAGTATCACTTCATAATGACAAATCCAATACAACAAGTACAATATCATTTGAGCCTGAAGACTCTATCGACGTGATGATCGCCTATAATACTCCCTAGACTGTCTACAGTTCCAGTGACGGCGCCTCCTCCAGAAACGCCTGGTTTGTTGGACAGGGCATGGCAGAATTGCCGGAAGGGCAATCACAACATGGGCTGGCCGCCTCACTCTAATAGGCGAGATTGGAGAGAGTGGAGACATCGGTGGTGAATCCTGTGTAGGAGAGGTGGGCATGTAGCGAGGGGAAGAAGGCTCATAGACAGTGGACGTAGGCATGTAAACTGGAGATGTAGGCATGTACTGTGGAGAATGGACTTCAAAAGATACGCTACCAAAGCCTACAGGGTTAGCTACATCACAAGTACAGTAATGCTGATCAAATGAATCCGAAAGATCGGAAACATTAATTACTGATATGGGGGAAATTGGCAGACAGTTCTGGAGCATCGGAATATACCTATATTATGGAAAAGAATAAGTTATATTCCAATTCCACAAGAAGTTGAACATAAATAAAATGCCACAAGTAATTTTGAAAATGCTGAATCTTCTAATGATAAAGGTCCAACAAAAAGTACCTCCGTCTCTGCTGGAGTGGGAACTTGTACTTGGCTCCCCATATTATCCTCAGATGACTCCTGAATAAAAGACATTGTAATGAGTTCTAAAAAGCAAATGGATGCACACTCAATCAAAAAAAAATGAGCCACACGCTATGCATCCTCTACCCCTCCCGAAGGGGGAGCCTCTGCACTCGTCCACTGACCACGGCCCTCGACCAAGTGTCGCGGCCGATTGTTGTCATGGATGCACACTCATTCAAAAAAAAAAATGAGGCGCAGGCTATGCATCCTCGGCCCCTCCCGAAGGGGGAGCCTCCGCACTCGCCCACTGACCACGGCCCCCGACCAAGTGTCGGGGCCAAATGTTGTTATGGATGCACACTCATTCAAAAAAATTTGAGCCGCAGGCTATGCTTCCTCGGCCCCACCCGAAGGGGGAGCCTCCACACTCGCCCACTGACCACGGCCCCCGACCAAGTGTCGGGGCCGAATGTTGTCATGGATGCACACTCAATCTAAAAAGAATGAGCCTTTGGCTATGCATCCTCCGCCCCTCCCGAAGGGGGAGCCTCCGCACTCGCCCACTGACTACGGCCCCCGACCAAGTGTCGGGGCCGAATGTTGGCATGGATGCACAGTCATTCAAAAAAAATTGAGCCGCAGGCTATGCATCCACGGCCCCTCCCGAAGGGGGAGCCTCCACACTCGCCCACTGACCACGGCCCCCGACCAAGTGTCGGGGCCCAATGTTGTCATGGATGCACACTCAATCTAAAAAGAATGAGCCTTTGGCTATGCATCCTCCGCCCCTCCCGAAGGGGGAGCCTCCGCACTCGCCCACTGACTACGGCCCCCGACCAAGTGTCGGGGCCGAATGTTGGCATGGATGCACAGTCATTCAAAAAAAATTGAGCCGCAGGCTATGCATCCACGGCCCCTCCCGAAGGGGGAGCCTCCACACTCGCCCACTGACCACGGCCCCCGACCAAGTGTCGGGGCCGAATGTTGTCATGGATGCACACTCATTCAAAAAAAATGAAGCCGTAGGCTATGCATCCACGGCCCCTCCCGAAGGGGGGGCCTCCACACTCGCCCACTGACCACGGCCCCCGACCAAGTGTGGGGGCCGAATGTTGTCATGGATGCACAGTCATTCAAAAAAAAACGCCGCAGGCTATGCAACCACGGCCCCTCCCGAAGGGGGAGCCTCAGCACTCGCCCTGTGACCACAGCCCCCGACCAAGTGTCGGGGCCCAATGTTGTCATGGATGCACACTCAATCAAAAAAAAATGAGTCGCAGGCTATGCATCCTCGGCCCTCTCCCGAAGGGGGAGCCTCCGCACTCGCCCACTGACCACGGCCCCCGACCAAGTGTCAGGGCCGAATGTTGTCATGGATGCTCACTCAGTCAAAAACATTTGAGGCGCAGGCTATGCATCCTCCGCCCCTCCCGAAGGGGGAGCCTCGGCACTCGCCCACTGACCACGGCCCCCGACCAAGTGTCGGGGCCGAATGTTGTCATGGATGCACACTCAATCAAAGAAAAAATGAGCCGCATGCTATGCATCCACAACCCCTCCCGAAGGGGGAGCCTCCGCACTCGCCCACTGACCACGGCCCCCGACCAAGTGTCGGGGCCGAATGTTGTCATGGATGCACACTCATTCAAAAAAAATTGAGCCGTAGGCTATGCATCCACGGCCCCTCCCGAAGGGGGGGCCTCCACACTCGCCCCTGACCACGGCCCCCGACCAAGTGTCGGGGCCGAATGTTGTCATGGATGCACAGTCATTCAAAAAAAAAGGCCGCAGGCTATGCATCCACGGCCCCTCCCGAAGGGGGAGCCTCAGCACTCGCCCTGTGACCACAACCCCCGACCAAGTGTCGGGGCCCAATGTTGTCATGGATGCACACTCAATCAAAAAAAAATGAGTCGCAGGCTATGCATCCTCGGCCCTCTCCCGAAGGGGGAGCCTCCGCACTCGCCCACTGACCACGGCCCCCGACCAAGTGTCAGGGCCGAATGTTGTCATGGATGCTCACTCAGTCAAAAACATTTGAGGCGCAGGCTATGCATCCTCGGCCCCTCCCGAAGGGGGAGCCTCGGCACTCGCCCACTGACCACGGCCCCCGACCAAGTGTCGGGGCCGAATGTTGTCATGGATGCACACTCAATCAAAGAAAAAATGAGCCGCATGCTATGCATCCACAACCCCTCCCGAAGGGGGAGCCTCCCCACTCGCCCACTGACCACGGCCCCCGACCAAGTGTCGGGGCCGAATGTTGTCATGGATGCACACTCATTCAAAAAAAAAAAGGCCGCAGGCTATGCATCCTCGGCCTGTCCCGATGGGGGAGCCTCTACACTCGCCCACTGACCACGGCCCCCGAACAAGTGTCGGGGCGGAATGTTGTCATGGATGCACACTCTGTCAAAAACATTTGAGCCGCAGGCTATGCATCCTCGGACCCTCCCGAAGGGGGAGCCTCCGCACTCGCCCACTGACCACGGCCCCCGACCAAGTGTCGGGGCCGAATGTTGTCATGGATGCACACTCATTCAAAAAAAATTGAGCCGCAGGCTATGCATCCATGGCCCCTCCCGAAGGGGGGGCCTCCACACTCGCCCACTGACCACGGCCCCCGACCAAGTGTCGGGGCCGAATGTTGTCATGGATGCACAGTCATTCAAAAAAAAAGGCCGCAGGCTATGCATCCACGGCCCCTCCCAAAGGTGGAGCCTCCTCACTCGCGCACTGACCACGGCCCCCAACCAAGTGTCGGGGCCGAATGTTGTCATGGATGCACACTCAATCAAGAAAAAAAAGGCCGCAGGCTATGGATCCTCGGCCCCTCCCGAAGGGGGAGCCTCAGCACTCGCCCTGTGACCACGGCCCCCGACCAAGTGTCGGGGCCCAATGTTGTCATGGATGCACACTCAATTAAAAAAAAATGAGTCGCAGGCTATGCATCCTCGGCCCTCTCCCGAAAGGGGAGCCTCCGCACTCGCCCAGTGACCACGGCCCCGACCAACTGTCAGGGCCGAATGTTGTCATGGATGCTCACTCAGTCAAAAACATTTGAGGCGCAGGCTATGCATCCTCGGCCCCTCCCGAAGGGGGAGCCTCGGCACTCGCCCACTGACCACGGCCCCCGACCAAGTGTCGGGGCCGAATGTTGTCATGGATGCACACTCAATCAAAGAAAAAATGAGCCGCATGCTATGCATCCACAACCCCTCCCGAAGGGGGAGCCTCCGCACTCGCCCACTGACCACGGCCCCCAACCAAGTGTCGGGGCCGAATGTTGTCATGGATGCACACTCATTCAAAAAAAAAAAGGCCGCAGGCTATGCATCCTCGGCCCTCTCCCGAAGGGGGAGCCTCCGCACTCGCCCACTGACCACGGCCCCCGACCAAGTGTCAGGGCCGAATGTTGTCATGGATGCTCACTCAGTCAAAAACATTTGAGGCGCAGGCTATGCATCCTCCGCCCCTCCCGAAGGGGGAGCCTCGGCACTCGCCCACTGACCACGGCCCCCGACCAAGTGTCGGGGCCGAATGTTGTCATGGATGCACACTCAATCAAAGAAAAAATGAGCCGCATGCTATGCATCCACAACCCCTCCCGAAGGGGGAGCCTCCGCACTCGCCCACTGACCACGGCCCCCGACCAAGTGTCGGGGCCGAATGTTGTCATGGATGCACACTCTGTCAAAAACATTTGAGCCGCAGGCTATGCATCCTCGGCCCCTCCCGAAGGGGGAGCCTCCGCACTCGCCCACTGACCACGGCCCCCGACCAAGTGTCGGGGCCGAATGTTGTCATGGATGCACACTCATTCAAAAAAAATTGAGCCGCAGGCTATGCATCCACGGCCCCTCCCGAAGGGGGAGCCTCCACACTCGCCCACTGACCACGGCCCCCGACCAAGTGTCGGGGCCCAATGTTGTCATGGATGCACACTCATTCAAAAAAAATTGAGCGGCAGGCTATGCATCCACGGCCCCTCCCGAAGGGGGGGCCTCCACACTCGCCCACTGACCACGGCCCCCGACCAAGTGTCGGGGCCGAATGTTGTCATGGATGCACAGTCATTCAAAAAAAAAGGCCGCAGGCTATGCATCCACGGCCTCTCCCGAAGGGGGAGCCTCCACACTCGCGCACTGACCACGGCCCCCAACCAAGTGTCGGGGCCGAATGTTGTCATGGATGCACACTCAATCAAAAAAAAAAAGGCCGCAGGCTATGGATCCTCGGCCCCTCCCGAAGGGGGAGCCTCAGCACTTGCCCTGTGACCACGGCCCCCGACCAAGTGTCGGGGCCCAATGTTGTCATGGATGCACACTCAATCAAAAAAAAATGAGTCGCAGGCTATGCATCCTCGGCCCTCTCCCGAAGGGGGAGCCTCCGCACTCGCCCACTGACCACGGCCCCCGACCAAGTGTCAGGGCCGAATGTTGTCATGGATGCTCACTCAGTCAAAAACATTTGAGGCGCAGGCTATGCATCCTCGGCCCCTCCCGAAGGGGGAGCCTCGGCACTCGCCCACTGACCACGGCCCCCGACCAAGTGTCGGGGCCGAATGTTGTCATGGATGCACACTCAATCAAAGAAAAAATGAGTCGCATGCTATGCATCCACAACCCCTCCCGAAGGGGGAGCCTCCGCACTCGCCCACTGACCACGGCCCCCAACCAAGTGTCGGGGCCGAATGTTGTCATGGATGCACACTCATTCAAAAAAAAAAAGGCCGCAGGCTATGCATCCTCGGCCTGTCCCGATGGGGGAGCCTCTACACTCGCCCACTGACCACGGCCCCCGACCAAGTGTCGGGGCGGAATGTTGTCATGGATGCACACTCTGTCAAAAACATTTGAGCCGCAGGCTATGCATCCTCGGCCCCTCCCGAAGGGGGAGCCTCCGCACTCGCCCACTGACCACGGCCCCCGACCAAGTGTCGGGGCCGAATGTTGTCATGGATGCACACTCATTCAAAAAAAATTGAGCCGCAGGCTATGCATCCTCGGCCCCTTCCGAAGGGGGAGCCTCTGCACTCGCCCACTGACTAGGGCCCTCGACATCAGCAGGCAGAGGAGCCGCGGGTGTACCCTCAAGCGGGCTGGCTGCCTAGGTGACTTTCACCTCGCAAGTTGCAGCACCTTACTTCCAACGTGAATGAAAACCACCAAACGCAAAACCCACCAAACCCATAACCTAAAACCGAAGAACCCACAAACCCAAAACCCATTCAAACCGAAACCCCCCTAAACCCGAAACTCATCATAACTCCAGAAGAAACAAACCTACCTCAATGTCCGTGAACCGGGGGCGCTGCACTCTCAGCTCGTCCTCGCTAGCCTGTTCTCCACCTTGGGCGTCGTCGAAATTGATGGTTGTCGCGGTTAGGGTAGAGTGGGGGCCGCCACGAGCTGGAAGTGTGGCTTAGAAGCAAATCGTGGCAAGGGTGTGAGCAAGAAGTGTGACTTAGAAGCCACTCGAGGCAAGGGAGTGAGCACGCATAAATTGACAGACGGGGAGCCTTCCTCTTCAGTTTCCTGAGGGTTGTGGTGTTGGAGGTCAGAGATGCATGGAGGGGGTTTGGAGTGAGGTTCTTTGGTTGGGTGAGGGTATGCTGAAATGTTGTAAGTAGAGGTTTTGAGAGGGTCTGAGAGGGGCGGCTTCAGAGCACATCTCCGTTTGGTTTACCGTTGCAAAGTTTAGGTGGATAGTGCGAGGTCTGAATTATCGTGGCCAAAAAGGGTTTGTGGGTGTCAAGTGCGGCGTTTGTTCAAGGCTTTTATCATTGGGAGTGCACAACAACTAGTGACGGATTGCCGTATAATACGCATTACATCTGTAAGTGTTGCTTAGGGTTTTTGAGACTTTTTAGGGTTAATGATGTTATGCTTCGCATTTGGGTTTATCTATTGTGCTCTGAAATGTGGCCTTCTCTTGACTTGCAAGTGCCGTGCCTCTTCCTTGCAGGGCGCGATGAGCATTTCCCACGATATGATGGACGCGGCCACAGAGGCAGTGAAGAGCGTGCTAGAGGATATTCCGAGAGGTAACTTCATGAACGAGGAAATGGGTAGTTCGCAACCTCTCATCCGTAATGGCAGGCCTACTTCACAAGTGAACATTATGGGCTCCTTGCACGAAGGGGATGATGAAGTGGGCGAGGCGAGGGACTCGCGCGAGTAGCAGGAGAAGGGCTCGCGTGAGCAGCAGGAGGAGGGCTCGCGTGAGCAGCAGGAGGAGGGCTCGCGTGAGCAGCAGGAAGAGGGCTCACGTGAGCAGCCGGAGGAGGACTAGTTTCAGCAAGAACCTAGCAAGGACAAGGACAGCAAGGAGGATGACGACCAGACCGAGGATCAGACCCAAGTTGGTGATGGCGAAGTTGGCGCTGATACTCTTTGAGCCTTGGTGGACAGGTGCAAGAGATTGAACCTCCTCGAAAGCCTGTGAATGTTCGGCAAGCATTCCGTCAATTCAGAGAAGAGTTGAAACCGGACCCATACGCTGCTTTACTCAGGATGCGCCGCAAACCTCACCAGTATTCAAGGATCAAGATTCCCTTATGCCGGTTAATCCCATGTGATTTCGTGCGTCCAGCAATGCAGAGTGATGTACAAAAGTTACAAGCTGAGTTCTTCAACGGCATTAGACCCGGGTCTGGGGCATTTTATGTTGCACATACATCGCACATGGGGGACGTCGTAAGTGTCACCGAAGAGATGAAGTCAGGATGGTGTAACGTTTGGAAGGTGTTGAACGCTGCGTTCGAGGATGAGATCAGGCAGCACAAAAGATCTTACAGGGAAGATGTTTTATGTCTTTGATAGTAACCACCGCACAAGGGTATGGCGGGAGTTCATTGAAGTGGAATACCCAGATGATCTTGAATGGGCTAAAGCAAACAGAAGGCCGGACTGTATTCTGCTCGATGTGAAGGGAAGCCGTGAAGCTCTAGTGACAGCAATGCATGCCATCAACAAGTAAGTCATGAACTATGCAAGATTATTGTCTTTTCTTCGGATGTTGATGTTGGTTTAAGTGACATAGAAATTTATAACCTTTGATTTAAAAAAACTATGTGTTGTATTCGAGTCAGGGCCAATGAGGATGCGTACGTCAAAGAAAGACTGCCGCACACTCTACATAAGATACAGACGTACGGGCAGATGTCTGTGGAGGAGCTGGAAAGGAGTGGAATTTTAACGCCGGATCTTCTGGCGCGCACGAAGAGTTCAACTAAGAAGTCGTGGCACACGATGCCTCAAGAAGTATTTGTGACGTTTTTACACAGCGTAAGTGTTATAAGAAATCAGTGTTGTCAATTTGTAATTGGATGATTCAAGTCCCAAGATGTTAATGGCACGTGGACTGTAACAGGCTATATTGGCTCAAGTCGCAGAGGAGGCTTCTCAAATTCTGATTAACAAGCACCCTGGTGATGACTCATGGCACGAGATGAGGGCCGCGGTGGACAAGGCTGTGAAGGAGGCGAAGGACAGATTGCAAACAAAGTTCAACAGGGAGCAGGCCGTTGCGAATCCATGCCATGGCCGAGCATTTCAACAGGAGGTAAATACTTTGGAATTGGTCAATCGGATTTTTCTCTGAATCTTAGGACGTTCAATTTCCGAGGGGATGTGCCTAAATTGCTCGCGAAAATGATCTGTCGGATTTTTATGGGAAATTTCGGACGTTCAATTTCAGAGGGGATGCGTTAATTTAGGTCGTAAGAATGATCGGTCAAATTTTTATGAGAAATTTTGGACGTTCCATTTCCGAGGGGATGTGTTAATTTTGGTCGTAAGAATGATCTGTCAAATTTTTATGAGAAATTTTGGACGTTCCATTTCTGAGGGGATGTGCCCATTGAGCTCGCGGAAATGATCTGTCGGATTTTTATGAGAAATTTTGGACGTTCAATTTCCGAGGGGATGTGCCAAAATTGCTCGCGGAAATGATCTGTCGCATTTTTATGAGAAATTTTGGACGTTCAATTTCCGAGGGGATGTGCCAATTTTGCTCGCGGAAATTTTCAAAAAAATCCGACAGATCGATTTAAAACTCTCAAGGTAGCAAGGTACCACAGAGATTTTACATAAATTTTGATGATTTGAATCAAGAATTTGCTCTTTGATGTGTTTTTTGGATAATTTAAAGGAAAATTTGCCTCAGAATGCGTAAAATACCTAAGTACCCTGGAATGTTTGAGTCGAGAAATCATCTTTGAAATCCGACAGATGGTTTTTCTATGTCCATTTACCTAGATACTCTGGGAAACTAGTCACTAGAAATCATCTCTGAAATGCGACAGATGATTTTAATGTGTCGATTTCCGCACGGTACACTGTCAAGTTGGAGAATTTAAACTAGCTCTGAAATCCGGCAGATGGTTTTGTTTGTGTCAAATTACCTTGGTACTCTGAAAAGTAAGACAGATGAAATAATCTCTGAAATTAGACACTTGATTTCTATGTGGCTATTTCATCAAGGTACGTTGGGAAATTAGATATCGTAAACAATCCAAAAATTCCGACAGATGGTTTTTTTGTTTTAATCTACCTAGATACCTTGGAAAAATAGACACATGAAATAATCTAAGAAGTCCGACAGACGATTTTGATGTGTTGATTTCCGCAAGGTACCTTGTCAAGTTGGAGATCTAAAATCATCTCTGAAATTGGACAGAGAATTATTTTGTGTTTTTCTACCTAGGTATTGTGGACTATAAGACACAAGAAATATTCTCTAAAATCCAAAAGATGATTTCTATGTGTCGATTACCCCAAGGTACCTCAGAAACTTGGCGTTGAGAAATCATCCATCATATCCGATAGATGAAATCTATACCGTATTCTTGACATGGTACTGTGTTGCATTCGTATGACAGATCAGCTGTTGGATCCTTTAGCGGTTTACTAACACACTTTTTATGAAAGAAAATGATGATTTTACATAGATAGTTAATGCTCTGTTATGAGGAAATTTGGTATTCAATGCAATGATGTCTCTCGGGTTCTAATCTTCACTAGTCTGATTACTTGGGAAGTGGTCCATCTGACCTTAAATGCTATTGATTTTCAGATCAAAAAACATTATGATCGGCACCAAACCAAGGTTGAGATGGTCATCGATAAGCTCCAGGCAATTGCAACAGCTGAGGTTTCGGCAAAAACGAAAGCAAAATGGCTGAGGTGGTGGAATGGGTCGGCGAGTTCAAGGAAAACATTGAAGTTTCCACCATCACCTTGCTCAATTGAAGTGCTTAACCCCTAGCTTACAAAAGCTGCATTTTGGGCAAACGTAAGTGTATTTGATGATCTCTAGAACTTTGGGTTGTTACACTCTTTTGAGGTTACAGCCGATGGCGTTATTTTTATCTCACTCTTAATTTGATGGTTTTGTTTCAGTTGGAAGATGAAGTAGAGAAAGAGTGCCTCAACTGGTTGGCAACCAGTTCTGATGCAGAGGAAGACATTAACGCGAAGCGCACTCCAATGGTCGAGTACATCGAGAAGTGGCGTGTGCTTCTATGGGAGAAGGCATACTTGTTGTTCTTCACTGGAGCTAATGTGTATTCTAAGTCGCAACCATTCAATTCCCAACCAGGGACTGATATGGCTTGGAAGCGATGTCTGTATCGGTACTTTAAGCGGGAGCTCATCCCGGCTGGTGTAGTAAAGAGTATACCACCTCCTTGGTTCAGCTGGACGGAGACATCGAATTCGGAGTTCATCTTCACTACTAACCAGCGGAAGATGTTCAATTTGAACCATTTGATTGAGTGCTGCTGGTATATCGAGTGCCCAAAGTCATTTGTAACTGCTGAGGAGAAGGCTATTAGGGAGATGTTTACCAAGAGGAGAGATGGGGATGACGACGCCCATGATATTTCAGACGAAGCTCTTCCTGCTCAGGATGCTGAGCCAGAACAGGATACCCAGGTCGTTTCGACATCCACTGGTGCCGGGGACGCAAACACGAAGATACGGAAGGGGGGGGTGAAGTCGGCATCGAAGGAGTCCCACCAGGAACCAGTGAAGAAGAGGAGTAGAGCGAAGAAGTCGGACCCCCCGACAGTTGAGCCGAATGGTGCGGAGAATGGAACATTCTCTCCCAAGATTGGGCATGCTAAGAAGCCAGACGTCAGTGCACCTCAAGCAAGATGCCCTGTTCATGAGTTAATTTTGAATGAATCAATAATTGAGTACCAAAAGGCAAATCCTAGAATGAGGTTGAAAAGCATGCCAAAGGCATTCAACGATATGGTCCAGTGGATTCCTAAACGATGCCGCCAACCTAACTTCCGTTGCCATTGCAGCCGTTGTCGCTTGCCCTGACCTAGATGCCGCCGCCGCCGTCGCCATATCCGTCACCGCGTTCTATCCGCTGACCTAGCCGCCGCCAGCGCCGCCATTTCTGGCCGTCAAGCGACCTATATAAGTATCTTTTGTTTCCATATATCTTCATCTTCTCTTCGATCTCTTGAGATGCGTTCCTAAGATCCTTCTTTTGGATTCTTCATTCTGATTTATGAGGACTTACGTTCCACTAAGTTACACTGGTGAGGGCAGGCCGAATGGGGTGAGAGTTGATAGAGGGAATGAAGAATGAGAGGAGAGGTGGGTGAGGTTTGAGGGCGGGCCGAAAGGGGTGACAGTTGATAGAGGGAACGAAGAATGAGAGGAGAGGTGGATGAGGGTTGAGGGCGGGCCAAAAGGGATAGGAGTTGATAGAGGGAATGACGAATGAGAGGAGAGGTGGGTGAGGGTTGAGGGCGGGCCAAAAGGGAAGAGAGTTGATAGAGGGAATGAAGAATGAGAGGAGAGGTGGGTGAGGTTTGAGGGCGGGCCGAAAGGGATAGGAGTTGATAGAGGGAATGAAGAATGAGAGGAGAGGTGGGTGAGGTTTGAGGGCGGGCCGAAAGGGGTGACAGTTGATAGAGGGAATGAAGAATGAGAGGAGAGGTGGGTGAGGGGTGAGTGCGGGCCGAAAGGAGATAGGAGGGGATAGAAGGGGTGCGGCTGATCTTCTTTGTCAGCGTTTACTGTAGTCTGTAGAATGTGATTGTTGCAACTTTTTCTCTTATAGTGCTAACGTGTCTAACTTGGTGGCTAACAGTGGTGTTTCAGGGGTTTTCCAAACTTGTAGAGTTGCATCATCATTACCGTTCGATCAATGAAGGTAAATAGTGATATCATATTACATTCAATCACCTATTGCATATAATCATATTCTCGGCATTGCTTAGTATTCATTCTATCGTTGTTCTTTAGTTATGCTAACATTTAACTTCACAAAGATATGTCAATTTCTCTTGTCAGATGGCACACTCCCCTCCCAGCGACGAGGAGCCTTGCAAGACGTGCTTAGCGGGGACTGCTTGCACCTGCTTCGCAACTCCAATCCGTTTCCCTAGCGCTGCAGAGGTCTGCAAGACATGCCCTTTTCCCAGTGCTTGCACCTGTCCCAGATTATCAAGTCCACTTGTGCTGAAGATCCCGGTCCTGAGGAGTTTGTTCCGATGCCAACCAAGAAGCGACTTGACCAATGTGGCGACTCTCTCCCTTCAACCAAAGAGACTATGCACGTGATGTGTGAGGAAGGTCACGGGCGCTCTATTTGTTTTGAGGTGAAAAGTTCTGAGGATGGTCTCCCCGAGTGGGTCCAGAAGTGGATGGATGACGTTGCAGGTGGCGGCGACGGGCGTGACTACTACTTGGAGAATGGTGGCTATCTATCTGAGGACGAGGACTCCGATTATCTTGAGTACGCGGGAGAGTGTGTTTACAACGAGTTAGATAGTCCTGAAATCCCTCTTGTACTATTAAGCGACGATGACGAAGATTCGGATAAGTAGATGTGTGCTTCTGTAGCTGTAGGTGTTCTATGCGGCGAACTATATTCTCGGCTCCCTAGGATGATGCTTTTGTAGAACCTATGGATCCCTTTCAATAGTGGATTTTTGTAAAAACAAGATATCGGCTTGTATAATATATTTGCATACTATTGAAACAAGAACAATCATCTTTGACTGATGATCAATATTTTCCTTTAATCAACATCATGCATTTATCCTTAAAGAATGTTGATGTTTTACGTGACTGACTCTTGCTCCCCGTATTCTGTAATACAATGGCATTCCGTTGTGTTTTGCTGTGGAATAACGACCAATAACAGAATGCTATTTTTCTGTAGATTCGATAGTGAGATGATGAAAATGACTATACAATACCTTTTCAAGTTTTCGAATTCGTCTAATTCGAATTAATTACATTTCCAAGCAAAATGAACGTAATGCAAAGGTTGTTTTTATTCTTTCATCGAGTAAATGTTTATTATCCTGATCTGATATCACACTTTTGGGATACTACGATTGCAATTTAGACCTCAATTTAAATCTTTGTTTCTGTGTGGATTCAAATATGCATTGCTTGGGAAGAGCTTAAATTTATACCATCATTTTCATAATGGTCCTTGCTGCCTCACCATCATTCCCGACAATTCACGTAATACATTTCCTATCATTTTGATTCCTCCTATTTAGAAAATGTAGTCAATACACTTTTATTAACAGTTTCTAAATACGAGAATTAATTGCTAGTAAGTGTTATGTGCTTGATAAGTACTGGATATCTTTGAAACAAGTAACTGCTATGCAGTACCAATTTCTAAATTGAAAAGGTATAACTGTAACTGAAAAGGCATCATGGGTGATATGGAAGGATGGGCACAATGCACAACAATGTATGTCAACATTTGAAAAATTTAAGTTCTGTCTTCGTAATTTTAATGCTCCTAATCTTCAATTAGAATTCAATCAAATTACACATTTATTTCATAGCATGGAAGATCATAGACTTAAACGCGTTTTTTCACTGTTGTATCACTTAATTTTGATAACTTACCAACAAGTACATTCATTTGATGAAGAAACTCCACAGAATGTATTGTTGCCAGTTGAAATTACAAATAACTTATACAAGAAGGTATGGCTAGATTGCTTCGAAAAGCTCTATGATCATGGTGTGCCAAAAAAACGGAACGTCGTATTTGATCAAATCAAAGCTCATGCATCTGTCAAAGTTGGCCGCGATCTTCTCGATTACAAAGAGAATTTGTTTTGTGATTTTGAATACAAAATTCGCGAGTGGAACTGTGCCATCAAATATAAGGTAGATTTCATGTGCATCTGGGAGCATCCAAATGCTCGTCTTATGCGGCACGAAGATGCAAATTTCAACGATGACAATTATCCTATCTGTGAACAAGGTCCCAGCCCTGATATATATTTGTGTTGATGGAATATTGAACGAGATGGTTTGTATGTTTCTTAGTTCCATCCTTTTAGCGGGAGACATCAGTACAAGCTATTTCAACATTGGAAGGAGGACAAGGACCACCTTGAAGATCTGGCAGAGTATAGGGTCTCTATTTTTAATGATCTGGATGATGAATTAATGCTTACATTTGGAGTTGTCGATGGCACAAGGAACACTGTGAAAATTCCTGGACGCATTCGAGTACACATATCTGAACGTTTTTTTCGAATAGCCTTAAATCGACGCACCGATGAACATTTACTCAGTTCGACTTAGATATGCAGTTTTAAAGACCTAGGGAGTATGGCTTATCGTAGAGATGTTAAAATATGGAAACCTCCTCTGGTAAACCACGTTTCAATGCCTATCGAGTGTATAGATTGCGCATGGAAAGCAGATAATGAAGGGATTTGGCTGGATCGAGTTGGATGTGGACAAACCGGATCAATTTGGGAAAAACGATTTGACTAGGTTCCAATACGGAAGCGGACAAGAGAACCTGACGATGAAGATCGACCACCAAAGCATCCAAAACTTGAGCACTTCAAACTTTAATATATTATGACAAAGTTGACCACCCTAGATTGTAAGAATGGTGAACTATAAAATGCTTGAATTTGTCAAACCAATGACCAATGCCCAATGCTTGTGATGTAGAATAATTAAATTAATCTTGGAAGATAGGAAAAATCTTATACAATGTGTTCACGGTGGACGCTTATAGCATACCAAATAATAATACCTCTCTCTCTATTACGTTTTTCATTGCTTTCAACATTCTAAAAATATTGTTTGAGAGTTTATTATTGATTTCTTATTGATTTCTTATCAATTTGAATCCTCTAATTTAATAAATGTCTTTTATTTATAGTTTCTTTTATTATCCTTACTATATCTAATGATCATTCACTGTATAAAGCTACTCATTATGTATAAATTAATTAAATTACAACTACGCTACATTATATAATTTTATTATATAAGGATAAACAAGTTACACCTGCAATAGTCGTAGCATCATTGTCTATTTCAGGTTTAAATATAATCCCAGTATGGTCTCTCTCATATAAAAGAATGGCATCGCAATAGCGCATCCTTAAGAAGAACCCCGGTGGTATTTGGCAAGGAGCAAAACCATCTGTCGCTCACCCCATTGTTGATAACCATTACCCAGCGGTCACCCTCTGTGTAACCGCACAAGTACTACTGCCCATGTACCCGGGCGACAACCTTCAGCCCGTGTACCCGCGACTGCCGCAACTACTTATACCCACCGCAAGTTCTCATTACCGCCATAGTTACCGCTTCCGCGGCAGATGCCCCTTCAACCCCGGCGATTATTGTGTAGATCCAAAACCATCTGTCATATCCGTCAGATGGTTTTTGAGCTACACAAAAATTCCGGGGGCCATCTCCTACTTCGCTCTTTGTTGCATCTTGAGCTCTACTTTCCACCCCATCTCAAGCTCCATTCTACGCCCAATCTCAAGCTCCATTCCGTGTTTCCTTTGCGTTCTCGTGACCTAAAAATACCCTAAATCTACGCTGCCACCTCTTGTGCGCCGCCAAGCCCGTCTACTGCCGCCCATATATAGTGCCGCCAACCTTTATCTCATCTTGGTGATTCGTCTTCGCCCCCTCTTCTTCGTATTTGTTTCTGGCCTCCTCATCTTGGTATACAATCTCTGCCTTCTAGTCGTTTGGGTAGTCTCGTTAGGGAAGTCTCGCTGTTGTACTGTCGATGGGCAGTTTCGGTGGGGCAGTTCTGTGGTGGGCAGTTTTCGGTGGGGCAGTTTTGGTGGGCTACTTTTGGTGGGCAGTTCTGTAGTATCGATGGGCAGTTTCGGTGGGGCAGTTTCGGTGGGGCAGTTGGAATGGGGCAGGTTCGGTTAGAGTCTCGGTGGGGGAGTCTGGGTGGGGCAGTTTTGGTGGGGCAGTATAGTTTAAGCAGTCTTGTTGTAGTAGTCCTCTCGGGGGAGTCTGGGATGCTTAGTTAGTGTAGCTGATAGTGTGGCAGTTGTTGTTATGAGTTCTTTGTTTAATTTGTTAGTTGGTATATTGTTTGTTTAGTTTGTGAGCATGCTTTCAAATACAATATCATATTTGCGTTCTTCTTGGCTACAGCTTGCTGCAATTATCAGTGCTTTAAGTTTAGTAACAAGTTAATTTTGGTGTAAATTATAGGGCCCAAAAACTTTGTACCCAAGAGCGGCTTGGTCCTATAAGGTACAATCTATACCTTATGTTATTTCCATTTTAATCAAGAGTTAGAACTTAGTTTTTTTATACTTCAGAATATAAAACAAGGTATTTTAGTTAGGTTTACGGCTAACTGGAAAATACTTTTCTGCGTAGATGGCACGTAATCCCTCAAGCTCTTCAATGACTTGCAAGGCATGCCCGGTTGGGTGTGCATGTTCTTGCCCCACGGCACCTATGGATCATGTCAATGGTACAACTAAGACGGCACGTAACCCGATTGATGCAAGCCCACCCCGAATCAATGACAACAAGGACACGCTAAAGGTCATGTCCGTGGAGGGACATGGTAGGTCACTTTTCTTCGAAGTGGACAACTTTGATGAGGAACTTCCTCCTTGGGTTGAGCATTAGATGGACAAGCATGCTGCAGACTGTGGAGGGACTATTTGTTGCCCAAAAGAAGATAGCTACAAATCTAACAATTCTAGCTCTGCACTTAGCGTTGAAAGTGTGAAGGAAGGTGCTAGTGCATTTCACGGTCCTGGGCTCTCCGTCATCCTCCTGAGTGACTCCGACAGCGATATCGATGAGTAGCCGGTTCTAACGGATCTGATTTTGTAATTAAATATTTATACTCGGACTTACTAGCAAATTGGAATTACCTAGTCTATGTTTTGAGACACGGATCTAGATATGCTTTGAACACTTTGTAAAATAGATATTGGTCATCCATAAGTTAGGTGATGTGATCAGTCTTGTGCAAATGAAGTAGACTATTTTACAGAAATGAATGGACGGCTGAAATGAAAATTGGACATTGTTAACGGTGTCCAGGTATTACTATATTAAACGATAATCAATCTTTTCATGCAAAACTCTGTAAGCACTCGCACTTCTTTGTAATACATCCATTATTTTGAATTCTAGATTATGCAAGGTATTATGTAAATGGCAATCCGATCTTGGTGGCTGCAGACGCACAGTTCTACCTCAAACCTGAATCAAAACGCTTCGCAACGTAGATCCTTTAAAAATATACGTCAAAAACATATTCCTGCTCTCAATCTATATGCTGATTTAATGCATGACACTGAAAATAACATCACTCCACGTGCCAACACTTACAAAAATTTAAGCTCTCGTTCTAAAAAACCGTTGTAGAAGCATCGTGTACCTAATTGCCATGGTTCAGAACTATGTGTGGAAACTATATAGTAGATACTACAACCCTTGGAAAACTCTCATTCAACGAAAGATGGCACCTTGGTGTATTGTAGTGGAGATTTCGTTGGAGACTTGCAAAGCACCAAATTATTAAAACAAAACTAAATCAGCATTTCATTATGAAGAAACGCGACTGTAACATGCATGATACGCACATTGCTGTTCCACACCTTAAAAATTATCATTAGATCAAAATGGAATTTTTGCAAAGGTCTTACCTTTACTGAGGTGATCGCTTTCCAAGCACAGCGTTGAGATGCACCTTCCTTTGCAAAGGCCACGATAAGAAACCGCAACGCAGTGCTCGTGGTGCCCAATACTTAGGAAAAACTTTCCTCTCCTTGGATGAAGACCCTCGTCTAGAGATGGAGGACAAGCCAATGCTGTAGCCCGTAGGAGGGCCCATCACCTCCATAATGTAACTATTTCGCAGGTGGTCGCGCAAAAGTACTTTCTATTGGAATGAGAGATCACGTAGCTCTGTTTCTACAAGTTTCTCGTCAATATCAAATGGGATAGTCCGGTCTGTCGTAAACAAGGTGAGGGCCTCAGTCCAGTATGCATGAACCATATTTGTACCCCACTCGTCTTTCCGCTTTGAAAGCCACCACATACGCCGACCATGCTGGCATGGAGTCAATCAGCAGCACCCAACGATCACCTCTCTGCCGCAGGTTCTCAAGCAGTGTCATGTAGTCATAGCACCAGTCCAATTTCTCAATGTATTCTCGATGCAATTCGGGCATGAGGTTTGGAAAGAGCTCAGCCATCGCTGACTCTGGCGTGACCCAACTCTGGCTGAACAAGTCGGTGATCACTGCAAAGTCCATTCTACAATTCTCAAACTAAGAAAGCTGCAAACGAAGCACGAACAAAAGTGATAACACAAGAGAGACAAACTTGAGATTACATCCTCCACATCTAAACAGCTTAACCCTAAACTCGCACATTAATGCGCAGTACCCCAAGAACATTGCAGTCCAGTTTTTGACTGTCGGATCCGACATCATGTTTTGGGAGACTAAGAAGTTGAAGGGTAAGGCATTCAGTATATCCGTACGTGCGACTTCATTGCAATGTGCCATGGCCGCCAAAACATTTGAATTAACCTCCAATTACGGGTTAACATTTATGAATGGTTTCCTCCACCAACGGCTGAGCATCTATTTAGTTGCTAGGAGCAACCTCTTACAAACGCATTGCTCTTTGTCTCTCCCAGCCCCCTTGCTTGTTTTTTGACCTTCATTGTACACCAATGCTTCACATCATCTAAACCTCTAATTCTCTTGCAAACACCGTGGTCATGGATCAGTCTCCCTCCTCTACCCAACCTGTTCAATCCTCGTCCAACAGCCATACCTCGTTACAAGAGTAGATCAAGTCTTCGATGCCTCCAACTTCAAAAATGCTCCGGGTTCGATTCATTGCCTCTTTTGTTGATTTGAATATCTTTGATTTTACTTTACTACCTACGGTTTGAGTTAGGTGTTTGCATTTTCTTCAAGATTTTGTACCTCACTTACCCTTCTTCTTCCAATGCATGCAGGACGGATTACCATGGCATAATTGGGAACTGAGGGAGTTCGTTTTGAGAGTGACCGACAAGTACAAAGACCGACGGCCTGGTAAGGAGGTGGACATGTTCTCGGACGTCCAACAGCTTCGTCAAGTGATCCGATCAAATCGAGGCCAGATAGACTGGACCGAGGACGACGTTCGCACACTCAGGCGTGTTGAGAGTGCTTCTGGAATATCATGTCTCGAGCCCGACCTGTTTCATTACTACATTCCAAGACTGAGATCAACATGGACGTCTGTAGACAACGTTGTTGATTTTGGCAATGGAGCTCCTAGACCGTCGGCTTTATTAGAGAGGATTTTGACTAGGTAGAAGATAATGAGTAGCCAAATCTTCCAATTCCGAAAAGAGTGACAGCCCGCCTTGGTGATTCTAAGAATCATTTTTAGTAAGTACAATTTTTTTTCAGTATATAAATTTTGCGGAATCTCGAATCTTGGTGTCTAAATTTCATTTGTCAACTTCATTCGCTCATGGGTTTATAGGAACCCCGGCGGTAATTTTTTCCACGGTCATAGGGTCCCCAGTGCGTTTTTTGTCTGCTCACTTTTGACCCGCGGCGCGATTTTTGGCTGCTCACCGCTCACTGCTCACTGCTCGCCGCTGCCACACCAGAATGCCCGGATAACCAACTTAGGACAAAGGCCTTGTCCATTTTCAAATGACAGGACAACTTTAAGTCGGAGCAACCAAGGAAAACAAAGGCAGTGTATGATTAGAATGCCGCTCTTTCTCGAATGGAAGCGAAGGAGGAAGCAGCTACTTTGGAAGACAACACTCAACGCTGACATAGTTCACCACATCAACTGGGAGGTATGTGATGAGTAAGGTTACTGAAGAGAAGTAGGAACCCTGGTAGAAAATCTAGAGCTAGAAAAATTGGATACGCTGAAATGAAGCAGATCTTTCAATTGCGCGAGATTGTGAATGCATGGAGGGGAGGTGATTGAAGCATAAGCGTGCTGAAAAAAATGCCTTCCGTAGACTCTAGGGAAGCGTTTCTATCCGGTCTACAAATGGCTTTCAATTGTGCGAAGCCATTATAGATAAGTACCCGCAATCTGTTATAACTTGGTGTGAGATAATCGCTGTACAATGACAGCGATTTGTCAAGGTCATGTATGCATGTGTGAAAATTGCAATCCACATCTCTTAATGACGCTAGAAATTCCTAGGTTTATATGCATATTTTGTCAACTTCCAGATCTATGAGGAAGTGCCTTAGGTTCAAACTTACAAGTTTACAGCAAAACATAGACAAAGAACTTTTGACTAAATCCATGCTGGGTAAACATGATGTTCATAATAGATTGAATTAGCCAAGCAATCCAGCAGCCAGCTTCCCAAAGTTTCGAACATCGGGCAAAAATACCTAATACAGTGATTAAATCTGGGTATTCGTCAAAGTGTAGATGAGGAGTGAAATCTACACAAACAATCATTATCGGTTCTAGCTCGATACAGAGATTCAGAGCACATGTACCAGTGATCAGGATTCAAAGTTCAGATAAAGTGAATTTGGGTAAGTCAATGCTGTACCAAACGGGTGTGTTAAACCTTTGAACCAAAGAGAATCGGAGACGCAACTCACAATATTCAAGAGAGTACCAGAAATCTCCTTGTGTTTTTTTTTAGCGTCCCTAAAGACTGCAAGCGGACATGTCCCAAACTGCAATGCACCATTGTATAGAATTCTACAAGTGAGACTTTCCAAAAAATCATCCCATGCTTCAAAAATCCGAACATTTTGGGAGATATCTGCCCAAAACACCATTTAAAATTTGCCCAAGACTCCGCAAACTGCGGTAAATTCATAGTTATTCTTAAAAACTGCCCAAAGTTAATTAAATTGCAGAAATGAAATTTACAATACTTTTAAATTTAGATCAGATGAAGAACACATCAAAAATTGAGCTCAATTTTGGTATTATTTAAAAATATATTATACTATGATCAATGAAGGCAAATATTGGCGCCTTTAACGTTTCTGTGGTTCCCAAAACAATTTTGAACATGTCACATTTCACATGTTCCATGTAAAGACAATTACCATATAGTTTTTTGTATTTAAGTTGTTTTCTTTGAATAGTTTTTTGAAGATTTAATTTTAATTATTTATTTTCAAGTTACTCGTTTTACTGTGATTTTAAATTTTTTATTTTTTATCTTTTAAATTTGTACCATGTCTTTATTTTTATTTTTATGATGAGTTTTTAAAATTTTAAATAGTAAACTCGTTCAAAACATTCAAAGGACTTGAATCTTCACAGCATAATGTTGCTTTTCAAAAACTTAAATAACACACTCGTTTAAAACATACAAAAAACTTGTATCTTCACAGCATAATGTTGTTTTTAAAGTAAAAATTGACAGTTTTCAATAATCCCAAAGGCAATATTAAACATATGTCATATTTTTGCACTCATCTTTTTATGCTTTGCATTGTGATTGATTCAAACACAAAATTGATTTTTTTAGCATAAGCATGTAAAATGCTGTAGTCGCATATGCACGTACCTAATTTATTGTTCTAATTTTATCAAATTATTATTAAGGAAACCATACTTAGAGCTTCGACTAATTTTTGTAAAACATTTCTTACGACAACTATAAGTGTGATGCCACGTAATAATTTCATGTAATTTTGATTAAATGTAATTTCTTACACATTGCAAAGTAAATAAACAGCAACCGAAATCATAGGTTTGGGACAGCCCTTGAAAAACATCGACTAGAATCTATGAAAAAAATATAATATGTCTTGAGCATATAATTTATATTCACTTTATAATGTCCATAATTATTTAATAATGATGTATTATATAAAGTTTCACCTCGATCTAACTTCCGATGTTGTTGCTACTAAAATACTTGTCAGTTCCTAAATATTTGTTTAAAGTGAAGGTGTCAAACTGTCATTCAAGATCTTTTATACTGTGATGAGCCACAGATGATATAGATGGTGACACTAGAGATAGAATTTTCAAATTAAACGTATATAATAACAACCTCTGGTATCGGTGAGGAGCAAAATTACAAACTTGCCACATAAACGACTAATTAATACCCAACTTTTGTTTCTTACGAGGAACCAATTAGGTGTCGTGAAAAAAAATATCATAGTCGTCTTGTTTGCATGGTTTCATATCTTTGCAACAATACCCTTTGTAAGCTTTCATTTCATCAATTCCTTTATATGTTTTCTGTTGTCACTCATGAATGACATTATTATGGCCTCACATAGTTTCGTCATCTTCATACTGTAGAGGTCGAATTTTATATCTCACATGTTCACAATTTTCAAAAGCGTATATCATTATTAAGCGTGAGAAATCTAAAAAACCTTCCAAATTCAATGTCGAACTAATAAAAACATTGTACTTCTTAAGTAGACTTATTTCTCAATTACACTTGTATTATAAAAAATAACTTTAATCAATTTAATTAACTTAAATGACACTATATTCTCTTTATACCAAATCTAGTGGAACCTTAGGTCACAGTCTTATGGCTTAAATTGTGCCATTCCACATTTGCTATAAAGAAAAACACTATATATTAGAGTGTTTTGGTATTAAGATTTTTCAAAAAATATAAGACTTCAAAACAACAATTCCACGATCCTAAAATTATTATAAAAAAAATTAAAACTGATATTTTTAAGTATATATATATATATATATATATATATATATATATATATATATATATTTAAATTTCTGGTGTTAAAAAACTCTATTTACGTTAAGATGTATTTGTTGATTACCAGTAAATTTCATGAAAGGATTTGTATTTGCGCAAAAATGATTTTATGTACAAATATTGTATTCAATATTCAAAATGCTCACAATGTCTGTTTTTCTTGTCATGCGGAAATTCCAGCAGGATTTTTGTCTAATTTACGACTTTGTGATTGATATATGCATTATCCATTAATTAATTTGACTGACCAAACAAAAATCAATGAAATTAAGCTATTTGCATGCTCCTTAACACGAATTTGATCTGATAATATGCTCCTCATGCATAAATGCATGTCATTCAATTATAAAAGCCTCCATTTCTCGCATAAAACTACGTATTTTCCTTTTCCCAATTTCATTAATTAGGGATCCAAGTACACAGCTCATGCAGTTGGAAGATAAGCACTTCGAGGTAATTCGAAAACAAAGGAATCTCGTCCGCAAGCCGTTTACAAGAAGACCCTCGGAGATCTTTCAAGAATCATCCCTTTGTGCTTATATCAAAACTCATCTGTGATCTCCGATGAGAAGCCATTTATAAATAGATTCAAAATTCATAAACACAAAAATATTAAATCGTAATAAAGTTTATCAATAGTTAAATATTATTCTTTTTAACAATAAAATTGTTTAATTCTTCAATAACTTTCTTAAAATCAAAATATTTGTGAAAAAATAGATAAGCATTACATTTGTAACTTTAATTAGAGAAAGCAATATTCCATTCAAATATATAATGGTAGTGCACTGCAGCACAACCTTTCTATATGCCAAATTTTTGAAACTTCTTGCTTACAAGAAGATAAGTGTAATGATTAAAAACACCATATAGAGTCAGGACATGTAGTCATGCGCAGCATCGCTCAAATAGTCATGCTCAACATCGCTCAAATAGTCATAGCCAAGTGATATTTAATTATATGTCATCACCGGCATCCATTAGAAGAAATGGATAAATTTGAGGACAAATAGATATGCATTGCATATGAATTTAAAGTCTTTTTAATGAATCTACTTGTAAATAAAACCAAATATATTTAAATTTGATGATTTCAATAAGGAATTGTATAGTTATGCAAAAGATAAAATCGGCTCCTTTGCACATATAAATTTGGGGTCCTCCTTCATAAATCTGTGTGCAGAAGATGGAACAACCTCCTTTGCACACCGAGCTTTCAAGAGCTTTGTGACCAGAATGGGCAAAACAAGTACTACTTGATGGTGTCCTACTCATGTGCAGTTGTAAATTATATGTTGTAAGTGTTTGAAATAATTAATATTATTTGTGAATGATACCTTTAGCAATTGTACTAATGCATTTAATCGAAAATTATTAATGCGTTCAAAATAACTAGATGTTTAGATGAGTATCCAAACTTTTGAACTGATTCAATTGTATTATTACAATTCTAGGATGAAAGGAGGACCACTCACTTCTAATCCATCCTCAGACACCACCTCCAACACCATGGATATTGCGAGGCAATAATCGTCCTTCTCAATGTGCCGAAGCAGTTTGCTTGTGTAGTCCTTGAAATGCAGCCCTTCGACCTTCTCAAGTAAAAGAATCTCTTGTTAATATTCAAAAATTAAGTTCTCAATTGATATTCAAAAAATCGTTTAACTAGACCAAACTTGTGAATATTTTCATTGACTTTTGAAATGCTTCAAATTTTAACATGGTATATACAAACATTAAAAACACCAGGTTATTAAGATTTATAATATTGTTAAACAACATAAAAAACACTAGCTTATAAAGACTTTATTTTAAAAGTGTAACATTACGTTGCGGTAATAATTTTGCGACCCCGACGGGGTAAAAACATCTCCCAACCGTCCGATCGGCCGATCCCGCCACCACGCCCCGCGGCCGTTGGATCTACGGCCCCCGCAGCCCTCCCATCTACGGCCCACCGCGACCGTGGGGCGATGGCGCCGTGGAGACGGCCGCGGGGTTGCTAGGGACGGCCGCACCTCGATCCGACGGCCAAGATGCGGCCATTATGGCTCATCGCGGGCCGTTGGATGTGGGCGGCCTCCCTCGGCCGTCCAATCCCGTGGCCGACTGCGAGGACGGCCACGGCGACGGCCGCGGGATCGGACGGCCCGCGGCCGCCATGGTCGGCCACGGAGGGCCGTCCGATCGGACGGCCGTCCGCGTGGGCGACCGCGTGGAGACACGGCCGACCGCGGCGACGGCCACGCTGCGCCATCGCCTAACGAGGCCGTCCGATCGGACGGCCGGCGCCTTCGGGCGAAGTCGCACCCGATCGGACGGCCGTGGGGGCCGTAGATCCGACGGCCGTGGGGACGGCCGTCCCCACGGCCGCGAGGTCGGCTTCCCCTATATAAGGGTAAGCCGCCTCTTCATGTTTTACCTTTTTTCTCCCATTTCGAGTGAGGCCGATTGCAACTGGTGGGGGGTTTGCTCCTTCTCCGTTGGTCGTTCTCACTGGGAGGAAAGGGGTCTTTTATCTGGGGGGGGGGGGCGGGGGGGGTGGGGGACTTTTCGAATTTTTAAACGGTTTTTTACAAAACCCTTTGGAATATATTTGCTCCGATTAATCTTTGTGGGAATTGAGGGTTTATTTGGAGTTGCGTATTCGATTGCTTGAAGCCTTGAAGGCTTTCTAGGATGCCGAAGAACAAGAAGCAGAAGAATGTGGGGGAATGAGCGGACAAATACAATGACAAACCGAGCTTACGTTGCAAGGATTATATTACGGCATTCATCGTGGAATTTTACCAGGTGAACACCCTTGTTTCATTGAACAGTTGTTACGTTCGGTATGAGGAAGATGGGCCCAAGAAATTCAAGTCAGAGATGGAGCAAAAGATTATGGATCGTTTGATGCATCCGCATTGGCATTCGGAGAGAGAGAAGCCCGGTTACCTTCATTTTGTGGCACAGCGTGCACAAGATGCGTTATGGAGTACTCGTGACGTTGTGTCTAAGTTTGCAAGGGAGCAGAGCCGGGGAGTCGAGGCCTTCAAGGATGTTATTTCAAAGGCAGATTGCTTCCAGAGACTAATATCGCCCCTGAGCTCAAGAAAGCATCGACGGATGTCTGTTAAATGGTGGAATTCTCCGATTGGGATGGAGACGGCGGCCGACTTGCGTAGACGGCATTTGACTATCTTGGTAGACTACGCAATTATCCATTACTTGGACAAGGAAATTTAGAGAGGTGGTTTTGCTACCATACGTAGGGTTCGTATCGAAGGAAACCCGAAAATCTCACCATTTTGGGAGTTTGCTCAGAAACAGCCGCTCAATTGGTCTATGAGGCCGGATTTGGCACGTGTGGACCACAACAACGAATCTCTTGCGATAAGGATTCCCCATCCTGGTGTCATCCGCTTCATGGCCATTCATCAGAGGGAACATGTCGGATTCATGTTCCGGTGGATCAGTGGGACCCTTCGAGCCATGCTACAGAGGGACAATGAGGCCCCGGATGACCTCCCTATCCACTACAGCTTCAATAGGAATCCAGAGGACAGTGTGATTCTAGGAAAGCGTCTCCGACTTTTCCGAAGTAAGCGTACAAAGCTTGCTTGGGCATTGTGTAACATCATAGATGTTGTGCACAAATACGGTTACCTCCACAATGACTTGTCACTGGACAACATCCTACTCGACTTTCCGGAAGTTGAGTCCAAGATCTACATCGGAGTTTGTGATTGGGGCTTGATGACAAAGATAGAGGAGAACAGGAGGTCGCCTTGGGTTTTTGAGAGTGTCCATCAGATGGAGGAGACTCTGAGGAGGCGATACTGGGTGGATCCTCGCGTGGTATATGTACACAAGGAAAGCCAAGATATTAGAATCGTTCTAGATTTGACGGCTGCATCGGAGGATTTCACAACCGCGAAGATTGCGGCAAAGATCAACCGCGGCAACATGTGCACGGCATACCACGAAGCGGAGGCTGTAGAAACACGCCATTTCGAGAGGATCGGAGACCTCGCTACAGTCTTCGAAAGTTATCTTGATAGAGTTTGCCAAAACAACAAAGGAACGGTGGGTGGACTCCGACATCTTATTAACCGTTTCAGAGATACACACAACTGGCCCACTCCCAAGGAGCACTACCGCGTGGGCTACTGATATGGAGAGGCATATCTACCTTTCCGATTCCTATAATTTCAAAATGTTTTTTTTCTTACCAGACGGTGGGCATAGCTCTCAGTAGTGAATAGTTGTATTTAGATTCTAAACTATGATGAGATGTTGGAATCTCAATTTTTGTACATCGGTCAATATTTTGTTTATAAATTTTATTTGCATTTGGTTCAAATCTGGTCTTGTGTACTGAGATTGGTCTATTTCTGCCGCTCGTACTCTCTGGAAAAAGGATTTGCTCCACACATCCAGCTAAATCTCGATAGTCTCAACTCTAATTATGAAAATGATGTGATATGTGAATTGTAACCAATATGCTTTGTACGTTTTAGTCTCAGAAATATTGGCAAACGTAAACTAAACTTCTTTTTTGTGAAGACGAAACCGTAAGGGCCGCATAACATGATTGCTGATAATCCTCGGTACAAACAAATAGCTTAAGTATAAATATGCATCTTTCGAAAAGGATCATTCACGATATTCTTATTAATTTAGCAAAAAAATATATTTGAAAATTATTGTGCATACTTGTCTTGAGATTCATAATATTCAATTGGTCGTAACCCATTTCAATGGTAAGTTGTCATTTAAAAAATAGTGACATTGATATTAATGTGCACTTAGAATACCGTCAGGAGAAGATTAAAAAGACAAATTCATTTCAAATGTCAAGACAACTACAGTATAGAAGACAACACAACTACACTCTATTCCACTAATTCTATCTATTCCATTTGCAATATGTGGCACGTGCCAATTTTCTTGAGTCCGTACATTTTAAACCTACACCTACAAAACTACAAACTACGTAGACACTATGCTTGCATCTTTTACTTTACGCTGTAAATTTGTAATATGCGATGTCCACATTAAAGACTCGGTACGCTCCGATGCTGTAGAAAGTACTACCATGCACCCCATTCTAATAGTCTCCCCTCCACCCTAATCCATTGTAGTCATATGGATGATAATAGTTCCCATCATTGGGGAGTTCGCTTGGACCTCCTCGATCGTACGTTTCTTGTGGCCCGTGCCTTGCAGAATTTGTCGAGGCTCTCAAAAGTCTCTCTCTCTCCTCCATCAATCTTTGATTATCCCGTCTAAGGTGAAACGCATGATTCTCCATTTGTAGTACATAATTTTGCCTTGTCCGCTTCAACTCTAATTCTTCCTCAAAATAGCTATCTCTTGCAACTCGACCGGGAGGGTATCCAAAAGGAGGAGGTGGTACTCTGTCATCGAGATGAAGTACGTTGTGGTTTTCCCAGCTATTGTGATCAGTACCATCGTTGTGATAACCTAGAAGTGGAGGAAATATTGCGTATGGAGGGGGAGTTCCGTAATGATCTCTCGGAGGTGTTCGATGGCGCGGACTAGCACTCCTTGGAGGACTTGGTATTTCCGACTAGCCGTCGTAATAGTTACTAAAGTATCTTGATCCGGTTGCATAATCCGGCCAAGGTCGTCCTCCATACGGACCATACGCATCATCCGCGAAGTCAAAGGGTAAATCAGCTCCTTCGGGTTCCCCGTAGCCATAGCCTCGTTCGTGGGGTCCCACTACTTGACGATCTCGCGAACGGTGTCCCCCGTTGGTAGAGCATTGTCTATACTCCTCATGGTTGGTACGCGATGACTCTCAGCCACGATGCCCTCTACGATTCCTGGGATTTTCGTTTGAGCGACGTCCTCGATAGTTGTCATCATCATCATAGCTTAAACGACGTCTCTCCTGTTCTTCATAATTATATTCGATGGCTAGAGTTTGTATTCCTGCATCTTGTGCCGGTGGACTCCGATGGTTTGAAATATGTAGTGGAGGACAATCGCTATGTCCAACCTAGGCTGTGTCAAGAACCATGCTTTCTCTGTTCATTCTATCCGTCCTCAGGCTCGAGATTGTGCGCCAGTCGACCCTCTTGTGTAAGACTATCTCCGCCCACACCATTGCCATATTCGAATACAACATAATATGAGGTCGGGAGTTTTGGATTTGTGCTGCTTGAAATATCTCGTTATATCTAATAGTGATATGATTACTTTCACAATTGTCGACCCTGATCTCTCCCCGTGTTGCCTGTTTCTCCACAGCCTCGGTACGTAGATGTACTGGGATCAACTTCATGAGGTGCTTCATCTTCACATATTCCTCCACAACTTCATGAGGTGCAAGTAACCATCGTCCATGGTGATGGTTCCTCCTCCCGTCCAAACTCTGCTACGCAATCAGGATCATTTGTAGCGTATGGATCCAAGGAGTGTTTCTTTTTTGGAGTCAAAGGATCTTCCCCGGTCGTAACGAGGCATGGCGAAAGTCGGGTAAGCGAGTACCTGTGAATACCGTGTATCGAACCAACCTTGTAACGATGGCTGTAACTTCTCCCCACTGTATAAAAGTTGATTTAATCTTGTCTATATCTAGTGCATAAGGACCAAAACAAAACCCCGAACTCCTGCCAAAAAACCGTAGGTATGAAGCACTAGTTTGTTGGTTTCAAAATAACCAACAAACGGTGCTGATAACCCTGAACACAATCCCACAATAACCTGTGGGGAAGTAGAAAAACCTTGGAGGAACACAACTGAGCTGAAGTAAATCTAGCACATGTAGCACGAGCACCCAAGTGGAGAAAAAGGATGCACGGCCAGCCTTTTATGCTGGCCCGAACCCCTAGACGGCCAGTTAGGTCAAACAGCGGGCCTCCTATGCCTATTGGATCTCGGCCGATGGAGAATCCAATGGCCGTAAGTGGTCCGTCGGGGGACCGGTCACGGCCGTTTAGGAACACGGTAGCGACCGGTCGTGCGGCCGCGACCGCTCCCGAAAGGGTGCGTCGGTGAACCGCCGCCCCGCAGTCGGGACGGCCGACCACACGGACGGCCGTTAGCGTGGTCGGCCGCGGCCGACCCTAGGGACAGCCGTGCTCTACCCCGCGGTCGGGGGGCTGCGACCGCGTGGACGGCCGTGGCCGTCCACGCGGACGGCCCCTCCGACCGCGGGTTTGGAGACGGCCGTCCCCGAGGACGGCCGCGGCCGACCCCGCGGTCGGGGGCCGTCGCTCGCAGCTGTAGGATCTTCTTGGCGGAGAAGATGCGACGGCCGTGGGCAACGGTCCCCTGTCCGCGCGGACGGCCGTGGGGGGGGAGGGTCCAAGGAACTCACCTGCCCTTGTGTTTCCTCTCCTCTCCTCCTCTCCTCTCCTCCCCTACTCTCCCCCCTCCTTTTCGTCCCAAACAATCCCACTTGGGATTGTTTGGAGAGTATATTTGCTCCGAAATGGAAAATTCAGACATATCCCGGATATTGTGGAGAATATCTTGAAGATCCTATGATCGGGGAGGTGGGGCCAACGTTTAAAATTGGGATTCAATGAACTATGTGATATTTTGGTTCTTTCGGGGTTGATAATTCCTTAGGACCTACAAATATTGTGAACACGTTTATGAAGAAGAATATATATTCTATAGATTGGAAAGAACCGTAAACATTGTGGGTATATTAAAACATTTTGTCATTTAAAGAAACCGAATTACTCATGTTTTAGCATATGGTATTAAATTAACATTTTATAATAACAAATCGGAAGAGTAAATGTCAACAACGAGGTGATGAAAGGAACCTCGCGGTCGAAATGCATTAAATGTAATTCACAGCAGAAATTCATGTACACACTTGGTTTTTCATGTGGTGCAAATTATATTTACATAGTTAAGAGATTTGCATTTATATTTTACCAGTTAACTGTTTCATAAATCTCTTAGAAAAATAGTTCGAGTTGCTTCTCAATTAGTGGTACACAATGAAATTTTTTATATGGATTCTTTAACTCTAATTTTTTATAGTATGTTTTCTCCCACTTTGGTTGAATTGGTTATACTCCCGTGCTTTAGTATTTTGATAAAATCAAAAAAAAACATAAATAGTAGTTTAGATTATGAGATAAACTGGAGATAATAATAAATTTTAAAAAAAAAAAAAAAAAAAAAAAAAACATTCAATTGTCATGGAATAATGGAAATTAGGGGAGAAATAAAACTCAAATCATTGTTTTTATAACCAATTCTAATTTCCCACACCCAGTTTAGAGTTATATGAAATATAAAAACTCTTCTTGCACTTTTATGTCTTTTATTTTACAAACTCCCATACCCTAGTATTTTGATAATATTAAAAAAACATAAATAGTAGTTCACATTATGAGATGAAAGAGGGATGATAATAAAAAACAAAAAAAAAAAAAAAAAAAAAAAAAAAAAAAAAAAAAAAAAAAAAAACATTCAATTGTCATTGAATAATGGAAATTTGTGAACGAATAAAATTGAAATCATTGTTTTTATAAACAATTCTAGTTACTCACGCCCAGAATTGAGTTGTAACTTATATGAAATAAAATAAATTAATTAAAAAAGACATTTACATTATATACTATTGGAATATATGTTTATACATACACTTTAACGTTAATAGAAATATAAAATTGGATTCCAACTTGTATAGTATATACGTACAAAAGTAATCACTTACTAATGACACAATGAGAAAATTAAACAAACACTATAATTCATAGAGACATATAGTGTACCAAGGAAAAATTAAAAAGGCACGGCGTGAAATACTTGGAACTACAGGTATGGAAATAAAATTATTACACGAGAACGTATATTGATGGGACATAATTTTAGAAATAAATATATTATTAGGATACTAAAAATACTGATGAAAAATGTTTGGTGGGGTGGTATTGTTTCAAAATAGTAAGTACATAAATTAATCAACAAGACAAAGAATAAGAAGGTTGAGGATGGATATGAATATTAGAACTATAACGACGACAGGAGTAATATTAAAAAATTATATTTCGCTATAATGGGAGAGACTGTGAAGTAGAAGTATATTCACAAGTATACAAATGAGTGAACCATCAAAATATTATAAGAAAAAAGTAGAGGTAGGTAGGGAAACTAACGAAATTATAATTATTGAAATAAATAGACGACGGCCATGACGTAGTGATACATGGGGAGTTCAAAACATATATATGAAAGAGAGGTACAGTAGTCAATAAAAACTAAAGCAGTAGAGTAATAGAGTTGTGCGATGGGAGGTATAAAATTTAACAAATGGAGGAATGCAAGAAATTGTAAAGGAATGTTTAAATACCAAAATAAAGTGTGGTTGCTTGAGGGTTGCGATTTTATACGTAATTGAAGGAGTATATTGAAAGAGTGGCAGATGTAGAGATTTACAATGAAACAATGACCAGATTTAAATATTATGGTAATAAAATGTTTGAAAGGCCATGAACGTAACGAGGGGGATGAATATCACCTTCCAAAAAATTAAAATCAAGATAAAAGAGTAGTGGAATGGGTAGCAGAAGGAAAGAGAAACAAGAAAAAACAAGCTCGAATGATGGAGGACTCAGGAGCATGTGAAAGAACCAAATATAAATACATATTCAAGATCTAACGAATTTCAGTACATGGAGAACGGGTATGGCGGAATAGTGCTAGAATTAGTAAAATATAATTTAACATGGGTCATGGAGGAAATAAATTGAAATAGGAATGTTCGAAATGATATAAAAGAAAGAAATTCAACATGAACATTTTAGGAACTTCAAGGGTTACAGTGGTTGATTAGACGAATTACATGTAAAAAAAAAGGGCATAACATAGAGGGGAAAAAACATAGAGGAAAATAAAGAATAAGTAAATGAAAAACATTTTCGAGAGTGGAAATTGTAGAGAGGGAGGAACGTTAAAAGTTCATAAAGAGATGGTAACCCGAATTAAATTGAGAATATGAAGCCATTTAGTGAAAGAATAGTAGAAGTATTTCTGTTTTTTAAAAAAATAAAAAAAAATCAAAGCGGAGAATATGAAGATGGAGGACTATTAAGATTAAATATTCTAAAACGGGTTTGATTGAGTTGGATTTTAGCAGAGAACTTCTGGAGTGGGATGGTAGACTGTATGAAATATATGGAAAAAATAACGAAATGAATGATTGCAATAAATGACACATACATTAAGTTGGTGGGAGTGTACCGAATAATGACTCGTTGAAGAATTTAGAAGGTTTGCATACCATGAAGTCTTTAAATTCATGTTAACATTAACAGCTGTTCTGATTTGAATTGGTGAAAGAAATTGATTGTTTTAGTTTAATATGTGGTCGGAAGTTCTAACATTATATGTTTTTTGATTTTTTTGATTTTAAAAAGGGAGGGGGAAAGTTTCCCGCGGCCGCGACGGCCTCGTCCCCGCGGCCGCGACGGCCTCGTCCCCGCGGCCGGGGGCCGTCTCAGCGAGGGGCCGTCCGCGGAGACGGCCCCTCGACCACGGCCGTGATCGAATGGCTCTCGCCTTGGAAACGGCCCCGATCGAACGGCCGCGGGCGGTCGCGGACAAGGCCGTCTCCAAGGCTGTCTCCGCGGCTGTCACCTCACGGTCGGCCGCCATCGGACGGCCGGCAGCCGCCCCTTGGTGGGCCGTCTCCGCGGCCGTCCCCTCGGCGACGACCGCCATTGGACAGCCGTCGCCGAGGACACGGCCCGATCGGACGGCCGCGGAGGCACAGATATCCGCGGCCGTAGGGTCGGGGGCCGACGGTCCTAGGCTCGGGGGGACGGCCATAGGGTTGGAGGCCGTCGCCATATATGGCGACGGCCGTCTCCATATATGGCGACGGCCGTCTCCATCTTCCTCACTTCACTCTCCTCAATAGTCCCCCTCGTATTGCTACAGTTTCCCAATTCACTTGGGAGCTTGTTGGTATTAGAGGGTGAGGAGATGGGGGTCCATTTTTATTGTGGGGGGGGGGAGTTTTTGAATTTTCTGTATTCGTTATTTTGTAAACCATCATTTATCAAGTCCTTGTTTTCTTTAAAACAAAACCATTACGTTTTTGTTTAAAACAAGGTTACTATGGCGGATCCGCAACATGATGAGATTGGAGGAACCATGAAGAAGAATAGGCCAAAGGGAGCATGCCACAACTTTTCGTGGGAGATCCTAGACAACAAAAACATCGTAGCGGAAGAAGGCTGGGAATCTGTGGGGAACATTTACTGGACGCACAAGGAGTGCAAGACCTATGTGAAGATGTATCACATTGATAAGTTGTGGCCCCGAGAACAACACGATTTGAACACACAGACTTTTAGCTGCAAGCCCTCGTCATGCATGGAAGACCAATTCTTGCATCGAGCATATGAGGTCTGGACTACTCTGTTTGGGCAACGTAAGCCTAGTAAAGGCCATTTCAATTATACCATTTTGAGTATGGTATATGCCGAGCTAATATTGAAGCGGAAGATTAGTTGGTGTACGTACCTTACTACGAAAGACAATCCATTGCAAATTGGATGGATGATAAGAGACATTCCGGATTTATATCTGATCGATCCTTTGCAAGCGAAGAATGTCGTAGCGGAGTTCCGAAAGGGGCAGTGGCCACATCCGAAGAGGTTTTCGAAGAATGAAGTAAAGAATTTACATAATGAAACTCCACATTGTCCAGAGGAAAGGAAGCCCGTTGCCATGTGATCGCTACGATGTTCCCTACCGCCACGGTAACCAATGTCCCTGTTATTCCTAGAGCAGACCTTGGGAATCACGGTGAAATCTTCCAACGATACGAAGGGCAAAGCAGCCGTGGATGAGGTGGAAGTTGAGGTGGACAATGACTGTTCAACACATCTTACGGCTGCGGAAGCTGGATGCTCCAACCCTCGTTCACTGGAGAATGGTCCAACACCTTCTGAGTCTTGTCTTCAGCCTTCCGCTTGGACATGGCTCTAGCAGGGGGTTTTTCAGGAAATATGTCCGGTTTTCCCAAAGCCAACTTCAGCCCAAAGAGATGCCCAATTGGAAGTCCGTCATCAGTAGAGAGAATGCCTGGGTCCGCTTGTCGGTTTCGGACCAATCTCTTCCTACATTTCTCCGCTACTTCAGCAGCCTTAGCATCTGCCTTCATTTTTTTAGACAAGTCAACCAACCTCGTGGACGATTCGAACCCACCAACTTGGACCCTAGTCTTTGCGGTTCCAAACAATGTCCGAGACGCACTCGGTATGGGTACGGGCACCCCCTCCTTTGTAGAGGGTGGAACCATTTCCTCCTTTATGCGGTTGAAGTCTAGAGAAACAACCTTAGAAGTATCAAGGGTGGGGTCTTCCTCTTTCTTTGGTACGACCAAATCCGCGGTAGTATGAGATGATCCTTCCCGCAAAATCTTATCACTACTTGGTAAACCGTCTCCATTCAGAAGAGAAGCAAAAGGAATCATATCCTCCTCGTTGGTACCTTCTTCTTCGACATCATCATACTCGAAAACACGCTCCATCGACGCAGGAGAGCAACGGGATTTCCCTTTCAGTGAAACCTCGAGGTCGTCAACTGGGTTGTCAATAGGGGGGTCAATTGATAGATCGTCGAAGGGTACATCAACATGAGACTCACTAGAGTAGTCAACGCCGTTGGTTTCCACGGCCTTCGGATCCTCCTTCCCCTCCAACTCCCTATAGAACCTCCCTAAGCCACTCAACTTGGACTGAGAAATTATCTTGGAATTTGTATACACAAGCACCAGGTCATTAGCCCTTTCCGGAAGTAAACGGTTTCGCTTCCTGTTGTGGACAAAGGAGTAGCTACTCCAATTCCGCTCGCATGAAGAAGAAGACAGGGGCTGAGCTAAAATCCTTTTTGCAATTGGGGAAATGAATTTACCAGCGGATTTGTATATTTCCCACCAACCAAAAGGCGGCAATTGTGACTTAGAGGAGTCACGTACATCACGAAACGGAGGATAAGCTTCACAAAATGCGACGAACTCTTCAATGACCACTTCCTTCAATGTAGGAGGAGCCATCGACAACAAGACCTCCTTCGCCGATGCCATCGCATCAATATCATTGTGAAGGTCCTCATCGTCAATAAGATAAGGGTTTAGAAGCGCAGCAACACACTGTAAGGGTGATTTGACCATGGCTTTACGCTCATAGAATGAGTCCTCGCACAAATCAGCATTGTCAGAGTCCAATTTGAAGGGCTCATGGCGTAAAGAGCGAACATGCTTCTCAAGGTTGCGGAGAACGACGTAGGCTTTGCCCAATGATGATTCGTTTGCCGATTCCTTCGCATCAAACTCTCGTAGGGCATATACAACGGGACTCGTCATCCACTTGAAGTTTGCACATTGCTCCCAGAAAACGTCATCCAAGACAACCCTCTTAACATCGCGTGAGATCTTCGCTTTGTCACGGGCAGATAAGGTCTTCTTCGTTTTGTAGTTTCTCCAGTCAGGATCCACAACGCTCTGCTCCAATGCCCCTTGAACCTTCAATAGACGCGAAATCATAATGTAGTGCGATGCAAACCTAGTCTGACCAGGCATCAGCAAGCTAAGTTTTGCCTCGTGCTTTCGAAATACCGAGAGTGGCATTTGCCTTATCTTTATGAACTTAACCAAGTTCTTAGCCCGATCTAGGAGCTCCTTCACCCACTTCATCTTACTCCAATCCTCCAACAGAAGGTCCATCGCATGGGCAGCACATCCTTGGACAAATATGGATGGATACAGTGCTTGGACCAACTTTCCGGCATTAAGCATCATCGTAGCATTATCGTAGCATACTTGAATGATGTTCTGTTCTCCAACTTGTTGGATAAAGTTCTCAATGACGGTCGCTACGAAGACGGCATCCTTCTCTTTCCCACTCGTGTCAACGGCTCCTAAGAATAACTCACCAGCGGGAGATACCAGCATTGCATTTATTAGAGGGCAACTGCTTACAGAAGTCCATCCATCGAGGGCCAACGTTCCCCCGTACTTCCTAACACTCAAAAAAATCCTATCATTCAAGGAAGTCTCCAAATCAGTCCTTGCTTGGGTTAGTAAATTTGTTCGGAGATGGTGGAAAGATGGAGGTGTGTATGATCTCTTCATGTTGGACGTCTTCAACACCGCGTCCTTGAAAGAGGCACTCCGAGCCACGTTAAACGAGATACTGTACTCGTAAAAACATGTGGCCCATGCTTTGTCGCATTCCCGCCTCTGAGTCTCTTTGAAGCCCTCTTGAATGGTAGATTGCCACTTTGCCTTCAATGGAGGAAACTGTCCACTACCTTCCCCCAGAAGAGTGGAAATGGAAGGTACACCCTCAACCAATAGGACGGGTTCATTCTTCGAAGTTGAAACCGTTAGATCCAGCGCATGAGTCTACATCCATGGGAGTGTTCACTCTCGGGTATATATTGCCACGAGTCACGGGGGAAGCACTTTGCTCCGACATGAATATTCTGGAGTCGTTGGGGAATGTTCCACGGCAATTCTTGAAAAAGGGTTTGTATAGCGGGTGACAAATTAGTGCAACGACCTACACCACTAGTCCGTACTCCTACAACTTTGTCATAGCCCAAATGACTGAGCATTTGCTCAATCCTCTTAGCGAAAGTGTTCTTGCATAGCATACACTGAACCATCTCAGTCTTCTTCTTCTCCGCATCGATCACATGAACTTCGGTATATCATAGTGAGTAACTTCTAGACGCCATTGCTGCACTTGATAGATCGCCCGGAAAAACTTCAAAAAATTGGGGTAACAAGTCCTCAAGAGAACTAGAGCCTCCGAAGAAGCTCCAATTCAACACAATTCTGAACGCCGCCGTTCACCATGCAACAGATACACACGTATATTAGTGCAACTAGTAGCACATGGAGTACAATTTAGAAGTGTAATGGCAACTTCCAGGAGGGGTCTTCTATACCCATCCCATAGAATGGCAAGAGCTAAGCCCTAAAAATCAAGGGAGGACGACCGTCGAGGCCGTAAGTCAAGCAGGGGGCCGTCGGATCATGGGTTGTCACGGCCGTCGCCGCCGACGGCCCCCCCCCCTACGCGGCCACGGCAAGCCTCCCCTCCGCGGCAACGGCAAGGAGGGACGGCCCCCCCCACTGCGGCGATGCCCCCCCCCCCCCCCCCCCCCCCCCACCCGCGGCAACGGCAAGGGGCCGTCGCCGGGGACGGCCCCTTCTTGAAGCGGCCGACGGCCCCCCCCTCCGCGGCGACGGCCGCTCCCTCCCCCCGCAACCCCTCCCCCGCGTTCAAGGTGTGGTTTCGCCCCGGGGTGAAACTTGTGCGGGTCATTTTTTTTTCCTAATTCACAGGACGTCCTAGGGCGCTGGCGGACATCTGCGGACGTCCCGACGTCCCGAGCGACCTGAACGTCCGTCACAACCCTGATTTATGTCTTGTTAATACAGTTAATATTGTTAATCATTAAAAAATTAAGAGTTTTAACACTTAATCACAGGAAATTAAGTACTTTATACATTACTTATAGGAAATTAAAAAACTTGTGACTTATATAATAAAAAAAATAAAGGATTTAACATTATTAAAAATAATCTAGCATTTTTTAACATAATTTAATAAACGAGAATTTATTTTTACGTAAAATTATACGATTAGTATATAACCTTTTTATTTTATAAAGCATTCTTTAATATTAAAATTCAATAATATTAATTTTTGCTCTGATTTTGACCTTAAGATCTTGACTTAAAGTGTCTCAAGGTTTAATTTGAAATCAATTTAAAGTCTGTAACAAACATTTCATTAATTAAATATATCTTTTAAAATTGATTAGCATATAGAAAATTAGAATCTTTGAGTTTGGTTTAATGTTTTTATTGATTTAGCCTTCAATTATTAGGTTTTTAATATTTATTACAAGTATGCAAATGACATTAAATTAATTCGCTTCGAGTAAAAAGACTACTATTGTTACCATATTATGATGTTTAGGTCTTTTACATTAATGAACTTAAGTCTTTTATTCCATTTGTAAGAATGTATATTCTAAATAGATTACAAAATATAATTCAATTTAATAACTATGTAAGTCTTTCATATAGCGTTTAGCGATTTTCGTTGTGTTGTTGTCATGGTAAGACGAGCACCACTAAACAACAGGATTAACTATAAGAGATTGATCATTTAAATCAACGTGCCTGCAATATCGCATTGGGCAGTCGATTGGCTTGAAGAGTTAGTCCTCCTCATGGTCCTTGTATGATTTGTGGAAGTAGGTGTTCTTACAACCCAGGTTTTTATATTTGCAAATAACGTTAAGGTGATTGAACGAAGCAACAGTGAGTGTGAAGCAAAGTCATTGCCCCACGTGTAGGTTATTCTCTTTCATGAAGTTGCTCCATTCAGCTCGAAAATAGAGGCTCGTCGGAGCCTTGAACTACTCTTTACAAGAGAGTCTTGCTATTTGAATCAATAACTCGAGGTGAATTTCCTCGACTTCAACTTCAGCTTGATTCAACTTCAAATTAGTTTCAATCTACAGCCATGCTAGAGAAACGTCGCCAGCATTTGAAAATATTGAAGCATGTTCTGCAAACCACACTTTGCAAACATGAGGACTGTTGATAGATTACAGGATTAAAGTTTTCTTCGGCAGTAGGGACTTCCACAAAAGGCATTTAAACGCTCTATCCATCTTGTCAATGAGTGCCACAAATCAATTCCGTGTAAAACAGTGGAACAAAGGCTTACATCTTCACTACTCAGCTACAACTTTCCAATGTTCTGCACCAGCATTTAATTGCTCAAGAATCGTTTTTGACTTCAAGAAACTCCTTACGAACGACAGAAGATGGGTGAGCAGGTGCAAATTCCAGAACACGGTTTACATATGTGTCAAGGTTAAGGTTATTCAGTAGTGCCGTGATTGAGAATGTTATGAATATGGAGGATATAATAATTGGTGCTTAGTTTTATGCGTTTTGAACAAGACTGTCATGTTAGAGGGGAATGGCAGCCTTTAATCACATGAAATGACGTTCTTAATGCTTTCATTAAATGGCTCACGTAGGAATGATATAGTAAACACATTGACTAAATTATGTGGTACTTTCTTCTCTACGATTATAAAAGAATTTGTTCTTGCTGCATGCTTTTAAGTTTATTCAGCAATCATGCGTCTAGTGTTCGAGAGAATGACTTACTGGACTGCTTAAACAAGGTTGCTGATCATTATCACGACATATCTCAGCATGTAAGCTATTGATCCCTCAATCGAGAAATTTGGTTAGTCAACACGTCAAATATGTTCATTATATGGTATGCATTAGCACTCATTGATTTAGCACTCACTGTATATTTACATCCGTGCTTGTCAATTCTATTAATGTCAAAGGAATGTTTGTTGTTCCAAATCATTTTAAAGAAAGATTTTCTTTCTGACATCTGTAAGTTGATCCTTGATTTTCCCTATCATTCAATTACAATTCACTGCCGCAAATCAAATGCAAAGCTTCATCTAATTAATGTATATTATAGAGAAATAAAATACTTTATCTATTTAATATGGAAAAATAAACAACTCAACACATTTATTCTAAAAACATAAAGGACTATAACTATTAACTATGGTAAATTAATGTTCTTTACTCATGTTCTTCAAGAAAATAACCGGACTCAAGACATTTACTATAGAAAAGTGAATGATGAGTAATCTTCAAATTTCATGAAGATTTCCAATTCCTTATCTAATTCTACAAAATTTTGTACCCTTTAATCCTTATCTCCAAAGATTATATAGTCAAAGTCTATAACTTCCATTTTAATCTAATACGGTCTACTTGTTTATTCAACGATCAATTTTTGTGGCAAATCGTATCTATGGTATTGCACCTTCTGTAGGTTCTCCATGGTCTCTATGTTGTCCCTAGGGTAAATAAATATAGACGTAATCCGATCATAAATATATTCATGCTCTCAAATACTCAAAGATCACCTACGATAAGCTTGTGGTCGACAACCTCCTGATTCCAACGAACACTCTAGAAAGGCACAATATCGAAACAAAAGAAGAGGATTGAAGAGAAAATATACAAAAAAATAAAAGAGGAATACGAAGAACTAGTTAGAAGACGATTGGAAGAAAATAAGAAACAAAAAAGTCGGATCAGAACTGCTGAGTTGATGTTGTAGGGGTTAAAATCTGGCTAATAATAGATGTACTAAGTTAGAAGGCACGCGAATTGTTCTTGCATTTAGAATCGCTGAGTAGATGGGTGTAGATGGACATGAGTGGATACTGTTTGTGAATGAATAAAGGAAAACGGGAAATGAGCCAATCATTCTTTCTCTTACTTCCATTTTAAATTTATATTGCAGGTAAAAAGTGTATGAAAGACATATGAGTTAAAATAGCACCCTCTAGGCTGACGACTTTAAAAAAAAATATCTTTTCCAGGGACACTTAGAAATTTCTGATTAAAATTGCCACTGACGTGTTCTGAAATTATCTTCCAACCAAAAAGAAATTGTGAAATTTTCCATTGACAAATTTATTCTTCGCAGTGAGCAATAGCTGCTTAGATGACCCATTTCCGAGCCTTCTACCATACCGTAACGAAAGAAGAAGGGTAAAAAGAGAATATTTGAAATTAGAAAAGAGGAAGAAGAAGAAGAAGAACTACGAAGAAGACGGTTGGAAAATCTTTTAAAAAATATGGAAGAAGGTGAAGACCAAGATGACTGAATGACTATTTCACCAAAAATGATGCGGCTTGACCTCATGCTACAATTCAGCCATAGAACTGAATTTGCCTGATTATTAACTTGCTGATAATACACATATTAACAAAGTTTCAAAGTTCGAGGTTTGAACCCACGCCACATGCACTTCGCAATATGTATCCCATGGTCTTTGGAATTCTGGGATAAGCTCATATATTATCCTCCGCTATTCGTATTGCCCTTGTCACTTGGCACCTGGCCTTGGTGGCCTCGGTGTGATTTAGTTAACGAGAGAAATCGGAAGGAGCGACATACGTCGCGAACGAAATTCACCGGGGCCAGGACCAAACTGCCCTACAGAAATCACAAACTGAAATATGGTAATCTGACCTTGCTCTCAGAACATCCTTTTTCTTTAATCTTAGCATAAATCTAGACTGCATTATAATTCCATATGTTTGATTAAAAAAAATAAGAAAGTCCCAAAATCGAGACGAAAGAATGAAAAGAGAATATTTAGAAGAATAAAAGAAGATCATGACGTAATAGATTGAAGACGACTGGAAGAAATATAAAAAAAACCAAATTTGGATATGGTAGAATGATTGAATATATGGTATTTGTTTAAAGATAAATTCCCATTCGGTGCTAGCCCCAAGAAAATTGAAGCAGCGAATTTAAGGAAGGCAGAAATTAAAAAAACAAATTTAGAATGGCAAAAAATCGAAACAAAAGAAGAAGGGTAAAAAGAGATTATTTAAAAAAAAGATAGAGGAACAAGTTGAACTAGAAAATAGACGATTGGAAGAAATTAGAAAACAATACAAGAAGGACAGGAACAAAAAAAATAGAAAGCTATTTCACCAAAAATCATGGGGCTTGACTGTGATTGTAAAGCACTACGCCAAGGATCCTCGGAAATGGAATTGAATATTACTAGGTATTCAAGTAGGACGTTCTGAGGAAATTAAGACATACATTAGCGTAGGAGTAAGTGCAGCAGTATTTCCGTATATCGATTGACCTTATTGTTGTTTTTTGCAAATAGGCGATGACGAAGGAACAGAACATCTAATTTTAATAGATGATTCGAATGGACATTTGAATCATGACTCGAGAAGCATCTCAAAGAATGATTTCCAAAGACGTTAATCTTCATCGCACGTTATCATTTGGAATCTTGTTGAGCCTAAGAACCAGCTTCTGTCGAGATCAAGGCAGGGCGGATTTGCTACATTATTGGGCCTAATGGAAGCGGGAAGGTAAAGTTACCTAATTTTGATCAATGAACACATAGTATATCTCTTATTTCGATCTGTAGTTTAGATAATGAAATTCCTACTTTCCCAGCAATTCAATGGATTATTTGTGATGATTTCTTTGTTGTGTAGTCAACTTTCCTGAGTTCTATCAATCGGCTTTGGGAGCCTCCTGCTGATTCCATCTTCCTTGATGGGGAGGACATTGTGAACATGAATGTGTTGACTGTTTGCCGAAGAATTGGGATGCTATTTCAAAGTTCCATGCTTTTTGGTGGTAAGCCGATCATGAAACGCCTAAAACGCTTCTCCTGGAACAAGTGGACCTAGATGCTTCCTTCCTTCAGAAGTCTATCATTGGAATTTTTGAGTGGCACTTGCTCGCACTCTTGCTAATAAACCAGAGGTGAGTGGGAACTAAATCTAAATTTGATTTTCAGAATTCTTAGCTAGTATTCAACAAGGATATGAGATGATACCCCTTGCTATTGAGCTCATCATTGCAGTTGTTGGGAGGATCACTACTTCTAACCGCAGGACTTGACAATGATGAAAACCATAATCTGAATATAACGTTATTCGGCAGTGTCTCTGAAATCAATACGATACTTACAAACAGGTATTAATACAAAGAGGAACGGGAAAAGAGAATATTCAAAAAAAAAAAAAAAAAGAGGAAGAAGAAGATCTAGGAAGATGACGGTTGGAAAATCTTTTAGAAAATATAGAAAAAGATGGAGACTAAGATGACTGAATGACTATTTCACCAAAAAACATGCAACATTTCAGCCATAGAATTGAATTTGCCAAATTATTAACTTGCTGATAATACACACTAGTGGGACCCGTGCCGTTGAGCACGTTGTCATTAGTTTGATGTTAACGACTTTTATAAACTTCAAATTAGTTGATTTAAAAAACTTAAAAATATATATATATCTAATGTGTTTATTTAATAAAATAAAATATTCATTGAAAACCTCAAAAATGGTTATTCATCAAACATTTTCTGATTGATATTTGGAAATGGTGTTAAATTTATTACTATGATGAAGGATTAAAACTATGATACATTTGCTCAGACTTACTGCGCAAGTGTATGAATCCAATTTCCAACCCACGAAGGGAAAGAATCTATCTTACATTATTTTAAATTTGTACTTACAAACAGCATCATGCGTCTGCGAATTATGTAATAGCTGGCTCCATCAATTCGGCAGAGTTGCAGGCTAGCTAAATTACAGTTATGATAGTTGAGGCTAACGACAAAATTGCACTATATATACAATGAACCCAGGGCAATTCCGAATGACTGCAACAAATGATCAACGCCTCTGAGAGGACGAAGAGTCATCTTCTTCCACTCTGTCTCTACCTTAACTACACCCGTGCGAATTCGACTGTCCAGTATAACAAACCTCTCAGAAACTCATGCCAAAGGATCGACTCTTTCGTTGAATGTGCTGCCTTGCGCATTACAGAACATGTCACTTAGCTTGATTTACCTCATCCTCTGAAGTATGCACTTCAAACTAGACAATACCAGAGCCGGTTGCTTCAGAATTAGTTGCCTTCAAGCGTAGCTTCTGCGGCTCCGGCTCACCTTTCCGGCTTCTGCTATCAGATTTTGCTTCCTCTTTTCCGCTCTAGTAGACTTTACTGCTAGGTCCTTTAGTTGCCCCTGATAATTGGCTTCTGACTTGCAGAGGTCCCTACAAATTGTAGCCATAGCCGCGATGTTAGACACAGATGACAATGTCATGATATCATGCACAGCTTTTTGGCATCAGATACCAGATTACAATACCGTATCCCCATGAAATAAGAGAAGTTACATGATCATGATATCAGATTCAGGCTACACTATTACCATAATATCAGACACATTACGGAGCTAGACATTAGAGACAGAGTAGATAACACACTGGGGTAAATGTCACTGCCAAGAACATCAGCACCATGATATTAAAAAAGTTTTGAAGTTTGAGGTTTGAACCCACCCCACATGAACTTCGCATTATTTATCCCATGGTCTGTGGAATTACTAGGGTACGCTCATATATTATCCTCCGCTTTTCGTATTACCCTTGTCACTTGGCACTTGGCCTCCATGTGATTTAGTTAACGAGAGAAATTGGAAGGAGCGACGTACGTCGTAAACGAAATCCGCCGGGGCCAAGACCAAACTGACATAAAGAAATCCCAAACTAGAATATGGTAATCTGACGTTGCTCTCGGAACATCCTTTTTCTTAATCATTAACATAAATCCAAACTGGAATATGATAATCAGAGATTCCTCTCAAAAGAATTGCTCTCAGATGTATCCCTCTATTCAGGACATTCATTTTCTTAACAAATCCGAACTAGAATATGATAATGTGTCATTGTAGTCAAAGCATTTACAAGTACATGATAAATTGGTAGGATTAAATCAGATTTTTCATAGAAATTTTAAATAGTTTAATATTTTCATTTAATATTCAGATTGTTCTGAAATTGCTGGCCCTTTATCCCTGCAAGAGTTTTTCAATTACGTAGAATTTTATTTATTTAATTTGTCCTTGTTGATGTGGTGATATAAAATATGTCCAGACAATTCGAAGTCAAATCCTGAACATTAAACTAAATGTCATTGAAAACCTTTGTCTACTCCCTTGGCAAAATCCTGCAGTTTTTTAATTCCCAAATCCAACCCATACTGACTCATCCTTAGACGATATAGCATAAATTACAAGCTCCATGCTTAATTACAATATTAACTATAAATCATATATGCAAATAGATTCGGACTTTTTTTTTTTTGTCAAGTAGTGCGATCCATTGCAATTGAAAAAGGAGTACACCACTGCAAAATCAGGCAAGGGAGGACCCAAGCCGGCATACCTAAACCAAACCAATACCGATCCAAACCAAGATACCTGTACCAAAAGAGATTTGGACTCATTTGGCGCCGGCGCCAAGAGGAATGAAGCATCGAATTCTAAGAAAACAAACTTTATAAAAAACATTAAAAAAGGCACAAAATCAATACAAACAAGAAGGGGAAAAGAAAATATTCAAAAAAAAAAAAAAGATTAAGAGGAAGATCCAGGAAGATGATGGTTGGAAAAATGCCATATTTAACTATTTCTGGACTGTCCAAAGTCCAGAATTAAGTAATCACCCGATAATTGGTCCTCAAATTTAGAGCATAAATGTAACAATGTATGGGAAGAACCGTCGTGGACGGGCTCAGAAGTATTCATCACGGGATCTCTCGACACCGAACTTGACCAAGATATAAGTAAATTGCGAGCGAGATATTAAAGAGCAGAGGACATTTGGGCTCCAGAGTATGTGTCACAAGATCCCCCGATAGCAAACCTGACCCAGATAATTATACGTACATTGCGAGCAAGGAACGGAAAACAGAAGAGATTTCGGCTCTACAATATTCATCACGGGATCCCCAGCACCTAACTTGACCGAGATATACATACATTGGGATTACGGTAATACAAATGAATAGAAGAGATGGGGGCATATAGGATCTCCGATCAGAAGGAAGAGAATTAACTCAAGAAGAGAATTAACTCAGACGGACTCGTCGTGGGATCTCCCGATGTCGTACCTAAACAGCACATAGGGTCTCCGATCAGAAACATTGTCTCCCTATACATTTGCTAACGCAGATTCCATGGCTATCTTGGGAATGATTCTACACGTCGGATCCATGATCCACGACGAAGTTGCATACACCACTGCATCAACAGTGACCAACCGAAGAGAGGAAGAGATGTGGGCTCGGAAGTACTCTACCATTCATCGGGGGATCTCGCGATGTCAGAGTAGAACCATGGATATCACATGGCAAACATACAATCAGGTACAAGGCTTGCGGCCTCGGAAGTATTTTTCACGCAATACCCCAATATCAAACATGACCGACATATTATAATGTGAAGCAGTTTTGAAACTATTCTAGATTTGCTACTACTAAATTTATTCTAAACCATGGAAATATTAGAATACGAAATATACAAATATGAAAGCATCAAATGAAACTCTGTTTTTTATTCAAAGCAACTTTGTTTTGAAGGCATTCCATTCAAAAAGTAGTTCACAACCCACACGGGGGACACCTTCGACAAGAGATACAAAAAGATGAAAGTGATCTGTTTTTACATCTATGGTTACCAAACATCGTAGGATATAACGGTCTTGCTAACTACTTGCTAAAGTCCCCTTCCGATATCTGAGCTGATTAGCAGCAAGAAGTTAAACATGTGGAAGATGCCTGCAAGTTCAGAAGCAAAGAGGAAAACAGGATCAGATGGTATGAAGTTTAGGGATTAAAACCGACAAGTGCAGGTCTAAAGCACGGACTCATCCTCTTGACAATCACCACGAACTCAGCATCAGGCAATGGAATTCTGCGCAAGACATACAGCAAACGTAATCTATTACTATGAAAACATCAAACAAAGGGGGAGGTTAAGGGTTCTGAGGAGATAACATTTCACCTACTCACTCATGTGGTGGGCTCCCCAAGTTCTCGCTCCCCTCCTCATTAGAATCAGCTATAGGGAAGACCTCCCCGGAGCATTAGAAACAATTTCGGATCATGGGAGGGCCCTATAAGGCGGGTCGGGGCAGCACATATTAGTTGACTTACAGGGCGGGCAGTGTGCTTTGAGGGACGGGCAGCTCCCAATGTATCAGCATCCGCATGCTCTGAAACAAATGATGGATGGGTTAGTTCTGGGCCGTGGGCTTACATGGAGTCACCCGTGGCCAATGCTGCGAGGAGATAGGGTCATGGTCATGATGGGCTTGGAAATAAAGAAATGTGTAAACAAAGAATATAGTGTGCGGAGCTTTAGGGACAGACTGGCGGCAAATCCAGGTGTATGAGCCAACTGTGCCGATTTGGGCGGGTGAGCTTGTGGAGGGGGTAGCACGCGTGGACTAGTTCAGACCGTTATGAACGTTATTCAGCAGGGGGCGCTAGTTTGCTGCATGAATTGTGAAGCGAGGTTGAGTGTGAGTAGTAGTTGATTTAGCAGGATGGCCTTGAGAGATGTGACGAATATAGTGCCTGGTAATTATGCAGTGCAGATTTGGATGGACAAGAAATATACTCCGGTCATTCGGAAGGGGAGGATAATTGAAGAGCAAGTGAGTCGTTCTAGTTTCCCTACACGGAGAGCAGCAGGCGAAACACATATTGATCTGTGGGTTGATGGGAGCTTGTACCCGCCAGATCCTGCGACCAATTCTCCGCCGGAATTCAAGACTACCAAACAATATTTAGAGTTCCTGTGCCATGGTGATAGTGGAATGTTGGGTTATACAAAGCGCTTGAAGATTGCTGGTTTGAACAGTGATGGAAGCACGCGGTGGAGGCCAATGGCTGAATCATTGCAGAGTACCGTCACATTGTTAGAAGAAAGAGTGAGAGGCTACGAGAATGAGATACAGCAGCTGCGAAGTCAATGTAATCAACTCCACGTAGAAATGAGGACCATGTCCACTGCTGAAGCATGTCACATAGAGGAACGTCAGCAGCTAGAAAGTAATGTGAAAACACTGGAGTCCGCAGTCTTAGAGTTGAAGGTGTTGCTAACTCAATCGGAAAGTACTGTGGGGGCAGAGGGCTTACGATGCCAGGAGGAGGTGCGGGTGCTCCAAGAGAAACTTAAAAAATGCCAAGCTGATTATGATAGGGTCGAAAAAAAATGTAGGTCGATGGTGAAGACCCCTCTTGGTTATCGCGAACGGGTCCGGAAGAGAATGAAGAGCCTACACGAGCTTGCGAGTGGGTCAGGACATGCTAAGCGTCGCAGGACCATGGTGAGAGCACAATTACAACCATCTATCGTTGAGAGCGTGCAAACGAGTAATAGACTTGGCGGGTCCAGGAAACGGTTGATGGGAGATTCATGTGCTCAAGGTGTAACTGCTGCAGCCGTTGCCAGCATGCTATCTCAAGGTGAAGCAAATGCGCTTATTGACCAACCTAGAATGAGCCAAGCAAGCGCCGGTGTAGCGAAGAAGGTTCTCCAGAAGATTGGCGACAGTGTGGGGCCTGATGCCATGCTGGACGCATGTGATGGAGCAGGGGTGACTCATCGAGGATACAAGGCGATCTATCGAACACTGAAGAACCGGATTGGGTTGATTGGTCCTGGTATGACCGCGAGCATTTTGCCTGCTCCACATCGACTAGCTAGTTTGCGATAAGATATGAATGCTAAGTTGCCTCAATTCATCGGCGAGTACTACCATATTGAGGGTAGACGTGTGATTCCAGCAGTTCGTCAAGGGAAGAAGGAGATAACGCCAGCAAAGGAGGTCATCCTTCATAGCAAGAATAATTTGTTTGTGGACCTCGAAGTTGTTCAACGATCTATGGTTCTGTTTTACAACATCACTGTTGAAGGTACTTTGCTGCGTCAACTCAACTTAGCTGTTCATTCATTTCAACGTATAGATTCTGCCATTTCCATATATGCAGTGCTGCCCAGTTGTGGATAAGTAGAAGTTGACTTACCAACAGTAGAGAGGGTCTTGTTGTTCTAATTTTATGATTTATAAGGTATGTGATTATGAAATGCACGAGTCAATGTGTGTAAAGGGATATAAAGCAACATTTAAAATTTAAATATCAGATTATTCAATTACTTTGTAGTCATGCTTTTGCATTACTATTGAAAAAGTGAAATGAAAAAATTGTAATGTAAACTTCTGACAGTGCTTCAGAGTGTTGCAGAGTGCAATGGTGGACCGCTTATCTTTGTGCTGAAGCTGGACAAAGCGGAAGTTCAACAGGGCAAGAAATACGAGCGTGTCAGCTTAACGTTGATGAACCGGGCACTCGATCCAGCGATCCAGAAGAATGATGACAGATATTTCTCAGTGCAGTCAGAGCAGGAGATATGGCCAATTGCATGCTTCCAAGTCGGTAAGGAGTCATTTGATGTGCTTGACTGGGTTTTTAAAAAAACCAAGTTCCCAGAGGTAATAGAAGCACAAAGCAATGGTCAAGAGTTGTGCGTGGATGGTGTTGGATCTTTCACCGTGGAATGGCACATGAGTGCAGACATGAAAACTATCAAGTGCATGCACGGGCTTCAGCATGGCCCTTCCAGCAAAATGAACTGCATTTATTGTGAACAGGTTAGAGAGCAACCGAAGAAGTGTGCCAATGCTTCAGCGGCACATCGTGAGCATGCAAGTCGAGAGAAAGGTAAGTGGCAGGGTGGACTATTTGCAAGCGGAATCCAAGGAGAACCATGTGATGCCGCTACTCACCCTCGGTGGAAAATGGTGCTGCCAATTCCTCTATCAAGAACACACATGTGTACCTTGCATGCACAGGTTCGCATGGTAGAGAAATTGCTTCATCTCCATTTCATTTTTGTATGGAACATGCAAAACGAAGAGAGGAGGGCCGTGGCGATTGAGTCTATGGAGAAGTCTTTGTCTGCTATTGGGGTGGAGGGAGGGAATTGCCAACTGAGGAAGGACGAAAAACTGTCTGGTAAAGCAGGTAACGTCGTGATGAAGCCGAGCTTGAGCGGAGTAGTAGCAAGCAGGCTTTTCCAGCCTAGCTCTTGGTCAAATCAGGATAGGGCATGGAAAGATGTGGTCATGTCCGAGAATAACCACCTGGAGAATGGTCAAGCACGAAGGAACCGTTTTCAGGTGTGGGAAGCCTTGGAAGAACTACAACCATACCTCACTGGGCTTGTGCTAACAGCGGAGCAACGAGGAGCTTGCAAGGCGAAGCTGGATCAATTTGGAAAGGCTTTCTTAAAAGCATTCGGAGAAAACCATGTTACACACTACATGGTGAGTTGGAGCTTGATGTGGACGTCGTGATTTCTTTCTACTATGGATATGTGGAGCGAGGGGTCCCAGTCAAGTTTTGCTTGAAGCAAGGCTATGGTTAAACATTTGACGGCATTACTTGCTATATTGATTGGTTTTGCAGCACGTAATTGTGCGGCATGGAGCATGGTTTGTGGAGAAATATGGATCCTTGTCGGTCTGGAGCTGCCAAGGGATGGAGAAGTCGCATCATGCTGCAAAGGCGGCTAGTCAAGCACATACGCAGCATGGAGGTACGAAGGATCGAACAAGTATCATAGTGCAACAATATCAACATTGGTACAGGAATATTCAGCATAGATATGCTAGGAAGATGGCACAGCAGTCAACGGCAAGTGCCTGTTCTGCTGCGGAAGCCAGCCACGTTGCGGAGGAGGCTCAACGTCGACGTAGGGCGTGGACCAGTTCTGGAGCTGCAGCAAGGCTCAGTGAGTGGCGCGAAGGATGTGTGCGGCAAGGACGGAGGTGGGTGCCAGTTGCCGAAACAAATATCCGTCAAGAGGGCCTAGACACAGGTGACACTATTGATACAACACCTGCGGCTTCGACGGAAGATCATATTGCATCACAATGGGAGGATGAAGATGGTCCAAGTAGGACAGTAGAGTATGCGGGGAGTACAGAAGAGAGTCAAGAAACAGAGTACGGTCAAGACCATGTTACGAATATTAATTAGCTGGTCTATATTTCCAATGCGCACATAATTTTCCCTTACTTTAACGTGCATGGTATAGAAATTCAGAAACGGTGGGAATTATAAAAACAAGGTGTACTTTGCTCGTCCTCCTAGATCCTAGAAGTCACATGTGACAATTTAAGCATCCGATCAAGCTTATAATTTGCAGCACATTGTAGTCGTTGTTGTTCGGTCCCAAAAAACCCATATATACCGTATTAGTTTTTTTTGCAAATTGTAAACAAACATTAGTTTGCATGGGCGTTGTCGTTGTCCTTCCGTAACAGAAGACGTCGTGGAAGTTTACATGGGCGTCGCCGTTGTTCTCGTTTTTGCAATAACATGTACATAGGTCAAGTCTGCGTCTCTGCATCAAGCATTGTAGCATTCTGAATTGGGCTCGGTGTAGAAAGTCTGAGTGACTGCTGGCGTGCTTGTGCAACCTTTGCTTGAGCATGAGTCAACGCTTCAACCGCCGCGTGGTGTGCTGCACCCTGTGTTGCCCAGGTGGACTCGAGCTTCAACACCTCCTCCCGAAAAGCGGCGTCTGCTGCTCGCAACAAATCAAGGTCAGTGGCCAACGACTTCACCTCCGCAGCCTTCTTTGCGTAGTCGGCAGGTGGAGCGCCCTTGCGTAGGAGTTGCTTTGCCTCCTTCGATGCTGCAAGATAAGCTGCATGAAGCGCAACTGAGGCCTCGTCGTCTTCCTCACGCAATTTCTCCAAAGCAGCATGGTGCCTTATCCGCGTCTCCTTCAAAGGCGCTTCTGTCTTAGCAACCTCCTTTGCCGCCGCTGACTCCTCCTCCTGTGCGTCAGCAAGTGCGTTTGGAGTCTGCGTCCATTTGTTGCAGGTAACCGCTGTTTTGCAAACATTGATGTTAGTAGGTCTTGATGAACTGATTGTACGTGGTGAGTACATAGATTCTCTAGAGAAGAAAACTCCCCATAAACTAGAGGCAGTGTTTTAGATTTGAGCTTGTGATATTCCACCCTCATTTTTAGCAAATTGCAAAGTCGTTAAATATCAAAAACAAATAAACACTCTTCTGAAGTAATTATGAAGGCACAAGTCAGAAATGATTAAGCGAACGCCGACATCTATCTTTCTTTTTTTTACTAAAAACATTGCAAAGTTGGTCGAGTATCATTCAATAGAAGAACACTGAAGACTGAAGCTGAGGGACTCTGCATTTTTTAGTTCTTTCCACAAATTGCCGATATTTCCAATGTGCTAAAAAATATAACTACTTCCCAATCTGCCAACACGAACTTCTCAACGCTATGTATTACTTTTGAGAAATTTCAAAATAAATCCCACTCCGGGTATCAGAGTGGTCTCACGATTCATACAGGACATGCCTTGTATGAATCAACAAAACAGTCCGCAAATAATAGTGGTTAGGAATCGAACAGACTCCATAGGAATTGCAAACTACTACTAACAGTTACCAGACGGTGACTTTGAGGATGATCAATTTAGACCTATGACTCACTGCACTTGAACATACCAAAAATTGAAATAGCCGAGGCCAGAAGATCGTTCTGCTCTACTCTAACATTCTTCATATTACAAACTCTTCTAAAATAAATCAAAGTCTGGGATAGATTTGTTAATTCTGATCTTATCCCTAATCACATGACTTGTAAATAATAGATTGAGAAGTTGTTCCTGTACATTTATCTTGATTACGTATGAATCATTCCCAACACTGTTCAGACTGGACGAGACAGTGAAAGGATGAAACCAAAAAAACCAATTTGACAGAACTTTCACGAAACCTTAGAAGTAAAGAGCATCGTCGATACAGAGTGGAAAAAGAAAGACAGAAAACGAGAAACATTTAAGCATATAACATAAAGACTCAAAACAGGTCCTTCCAATTTATAGATGAAAGTGGAATATTACAAAGTGGAATAAAGCAAAGGCAACTGAAGAACCTGAAGTGGATGCCCCAAGATCGAGGTTCCCGCTACTGCGCTCCCGCACGACAATTGTGCAATGATTTTGCACAATCCTTCGACTTGGCAGCGCGTCGCCACCGGCCCAAGCTTTAGGGGATTGCGGCGCTGATTCTTCTGTCGAAGCGCCATGCGTGACATTGCTTCCGCAAGCCAATTCACAGGTAAACCATAGACAAAAGTAGCGTAGCACGCCCTCAAGAATCGGAGAGAATAGTACGAATTGTCAGGCTTGTTCCCGTAGACTTTGAAGTGCTGGATCGCAAATTGCTTTCGCTCAGCAAGATCTGTACACCTCGAGATCTCGTACCGGTTTGGTTGACCACCTGGCCTCCACACAGCTACAATCTGCTCTTCGGTGATGAAGGGATAGGCCTTCGGCAAAAGCGTAAGCAACGGACCTTCGGAGCAGAGGCCCACCTGAGACATGAAGAACTCAGGGTCGTAACGCGCCTCACGCCCAAGCAGCATTGGTGCTGCAGCCACCATGCGATGACGAAGTTCGGGGAGGATTCCAGACAGATCAAACGGTTCATCAAACTCCTCCATTGTCACTGCCCGCCCGTTCGCTGGCTCGTTGTTACTGCCGTCTAAAGAGGAGTCATCGGAAGCATATTGCGATGGAGAACCATGAGGAGTCGGGGGTGGGCTGCGGCTTGGCTTCCGCTTGGCGCGCTTCCCCATCTTCTTGGAACGCAACGTCATGGGAGCGAGAAGACGGAGAAAACCAAGGTAAGAGTGACCCAGTTCTGTGAGCTTAGGTGAATAACAACAAGCGGCAAGATAAACAGAAAATTCTAGGAGGATGTCAAGCAATCAAGCAAGATCTAAAGCATGGATGCAAACTGGACCAGAGTAGACTGTGAAGCTGAAGCAAAACCCAGACATGGCGATTTAGCATAAAGGTGTTGTGGAGAGACGGACATGGCCACCAATGTTCCAGCACTGCCAGTACCAAGTGTGAAGTTAGTGGGACTTGACGGTTTGGTGCCATGGCAAATATTTACATGATCCCCATGGCTCTCAAGGGATTGCATTCATTGCATGGGGAAGGAACGTTTGAGTCTACAGTGAGTCACACTACTGTAGGAAAACAGTGAGTAGTATCATTACATGAGAAGTGAAGTTAGTGACCACCGTAGGATGAGGGTGCTTCAACAAAGATGTGGTCGATGGGCTCTGAAATTACGGTAATCGTGGGAAGTCTGAATTGAAAGGTTTAACGGTCCTAGGTGACAGGTGATAAAGGATACGGGACTGAAGCAGTGAAGGTAGAGCTGGATGGATAGGTGGATAGCAGGAGGGAAATGGGTAGGCTCAGTAGATGGGAAAAAGGATGGGGGTGGACGCCTATTGCCACCTTGGAGCTTTTATATAAGTCAATTGCTGATAAATAACAAAATATGAAAACAACGGAAAGTAGCCATAAAATTTAAAACGAAAGGCATAAAAGTATATGATAAATGAAAGAACAAAAACTGAAGCCCAAAAAGGGTAAAAACATAATCCCACAACAAAAGTTTGAAGAGATCATGAAGGAAGAATTAGTTCTTATTCATGTTTCAATGAAACTTCATTTGCCATTCATCTATTTTACACCCACTCATAAAAGATAAGTCCACTTCAATGTTTCCTTTGATTTTCGATCATTATGAATATTGCTTTCGATTCTTGCCGTGCTGCACTCTTCTACTTTTTAACCCCCAAATGCCTGAGCCTATGACCACGGAAATAGACTTTGACTTCGAATGCTCTGTTTTTGCACTATAAATAATGTAAGATACAGATTTTTAATTTTTCTTAGATAGATACACATGTAATCTACAAGCAATATTTTTTTCTAAATTAATGGTTTTATTATGTAATTATTATAAATTTTCAAATCAAAACAAACAAAGAAAATCCATATCAAATATGGATTATATTAAAAAAACTGGTATACTTTTTGACCCACCGTTGCTTCAATTTAATTTTTAATTTTTTAATTTGGGAATGCTATCTGCTTCACACGGTTCTCTATTTCAGTTTGATCTTTTTCCCAGTTAAAACTTATACATTTGTTTATTACTCATACATTTGATTCAATTTCATGTTTCTTTCAAGTTTGAATAATTATTAATTTCAGTTTTTATGCAATCCCGGGTTTGGAATATGGAGATGCTTATTAGTTGTGCAGACATAAGATAAGCCTTGAAGCCTGATTTGCTTGGGCAATGATTTAACGCCCTTGCCTAATTTGGCGTCCACTTAAAGCCATTAGGAATTTTTTATTTTTTTATTTTTTTAAATTTTTAGCATCTCAGATTTGATATAAGTATGCTCAAAACATTGAACATCTCGTCAAAGCCTTGGTGGCTTGGTGTTCCGAGGCTTCGGACCGAACTGACGTGGCAGCCCCAGGGTGCTGGTGCCGGGTTCGAATCCACCCTCCGACACCCACCCCACCACGCTTTCGGATGCCCAGTTGACGGTGCAAAAATAAATGTTTTTTTTTATTTTTTTAATTTCCAGAATGGAGGATTCGATATAAGTATGCTCGGAACATTCACCATCTCGTCAAAGCCTTGGTGGCTTGGTGTTCCGAGGCTTCGGGATTCGAACTGACGTGGCAGCCCCAGGGTGCTAGTGCCGGGTTCGAATCCACCCTCCGACACCCACCCCACCACGCTTTCGGATGCCCAGTTGTTGGTGCAAAAATTATTTTTTTATTTTAGTTTTTTCTTTTATAAATTATTTTCATTGAGGTGTTCTTTTACTGGATATGAAGATATTACTATCACCATTTTTTCAATATTTAGAATTATGTTCAACCATTAGCATAGTCTTGTATAATTCTAAAACTAAATTAAGCAACTGAGTATTCAAGGTTCTTTCCAGAGTATCTTTATATTCCAAAGTCGTATCGAGTGGAGTACCTGCATGGAAAATTTGGGAGACTCATTCCTTTTTTTGGCTCTTGCAAAAATTGGTTTCTGGAAGTAGCGGTGAAAACGTTGATAAAGTAAAACATGCATGACGTCACGTATATTTTTGTTTTAGAAAAATCTGAAGGGTGGTTAGGTATACTTTTTGACCCACCCGAGTTAGTTCTGTGTACACTGATTGAGGTTGTATTAGATCTTATTCATGTTTCACTTAAACTGGTTTTTTTCATTCATCTATTTTTCACCCACCCATAAAGGATAAGTTCACTCCAATGTTTCTTTCAAATTTCAATTAAGAAGGAAATTGTTTTCACCCTGGCCATGCTTCACTGCCTTTTTTTTTAACTGTGAAGTAACTGGGTTCAATTATGTGCACTCTAATTAAGGATGAATTAGTTCTTATCCATGTTTCACTGAAATTTCATTTCTCATTCACCCACTCATAAAAGATAAGTTCACTTCAACGTTTCCTTCAATTTTCACTAATAATAAATATTGTTCTGACCATTGCCATGCTTCATTGTTTTTCTTTTTTTATTTGGTTCTGATTGGGTTTACTTCTGTTCACACTAATTAAGGATGAATTAGTTCTTATTCATGTTTCATTGAAACTGGATTTTTTCATTAATCCTATTATCATTCACCCATAAAAGATAAGGTGACTTTTAAAGTTTTATGTTTCTTTCAAATTTCAATGATTATGGCTATTGTTTTCACCCTTGCCATGCTTTAGTGTGCATTGATTAAGGATGAATTAGTTCATATTCATGTTTCACTGAAACTTCATTTTTCATTCATCTATTTTACACCCACTCATAAAAGATAAGTCCACTTCAATGTTTCCTTCGATTTTCAGTCATTATGAATATTGTTTTGGATTCTTGCCGTGCTGCACTGCTCTAATCTTTAATATGGTTCTAATTGGGGTTAGTTCTATGTACACTAATTAAGGTTGAATTAGATCTTATTCATGTTTCACTTAAACAGGCTTTTTTCATTCATCTATTTTTCACCCACCCATAAAAGATAAGTTCACTTCAATGTTTCAAGATTCCAAGCCTCAAGTTTGAAAGAACTATGTCGGGCACCAAATTGAGGAAGGTGGTTTAGTCAAGTTCCAGGCGAATCAGGCTTCATTAATCATAACAAAGTGGACCCTAGGCTTAAGCAACTGAGCCTGCATCCATTTCAAATTACACATGCAATTCAAGGTCTGGAAACATAGAAGTTTATGGACATAACCAATTAATTGCATAACTTTTACACAACTAGTTAACAGTTGCGTAACTAATTAGCATATCTAATCAGGCTTGCAGCTAATACAGAGTAGACACTGGGCTTAAGCAATTGAGCCTGCAGGTTTAGGGTCTAAATGCACGTGCAACATAACTAATTCGTTGCATGACTGGTTTGCATCGACAGCTTTGCATAACTAATTAGCATAAGTGGATATGGCTTCAAGCGAAAACGAGGACACAAATCTTAAGCAACTGAACGAGGATCAAATTGAAATTACTCATGCAATTGAGAGTATGTAGAAGAAGAAGTTTTCCAACACATACATAACTTGCCATTTAAACGGGTGCAAACTTAAAAGCCTTGTTTTAAACATAGGAAGTTAGGTTTGAAAGTTCCGAGTGTAATAACCGTGGGGTTCAAAATGGAGCTTCAAGAAGTTCAAAGGACGGAAACTAGCGGTCTAGCTTGATTATAAGGCAAAAGACAGTATCAACAGAATGTGCTACCTACACCCCAAGCAAGTGCACATCAACAGTCACACTATATCTGCATGTACTGGCTACAGAAGACCGCAATGTCCTTCAGCTTCTGGTGAGTGGCTTCGATCTCAGGACCTTGAAATACATGGACTTTGCCGTTAAATTGTGCAACCCACGCTGGATCCATGGTCAGGTTACAGGAAGGGCAGACATATGCGGGAGCAGCGTCGACCATCTCCGCAACGCAGACAGGATGGAAGAGGCAATTGCAAGCTCCGAGGATGGCTGCTTTGGCAACAAATCCTTTGCTGCAAAGGGGGCACGTTTCCGGGAGGGGTGGCACTTCAATGTCGGGAACAGATTGGTCGGAAGGATACTTGAACACCGGTCGCGGACGCAAAATCAGGTTCTGGCGCTGTGCATTCCACAACTCCATCACTGCTTCCCCGAGCACATCTTGGGCCTTGCCGTGAGCTTCTTTCGCATGGTCCAGGGGTCCATTTGCTTGCGTGAGTGAGTTGAGAGTGTCGCGTCCAAGCATGTGCTCCTCATGCATCTGTGTCAGCTTCACCGACAGGACTCTTGCAGCTTCAGCCTGTTCCTTGTATTGGTTTGGCGTCCCGCTACGGAAGACACGCTGAAGCTCCCTCATCGCGTCTCCGTGCTCTGCTTCAACTCTCCCGATGTCGTGGACAGTGGTCTTCATCAAGCTCCTCTCTGCCTCAGCATGTCGGCGTTTGATTGCCTGAAGTGCGGCCGATGCTTTTGCCTCAGATTCCACGGCGTCGTCAACCAACTGCTGCGCTGCACGGACAGAAGCAGGCATACTTCGGTGTGCTGGAGCATCGTCTGTCAACTCTTTGATGATCAAGCACAGGCCCTCGATCTGTCGACGCAAAGCAACGGGTCCGAGCTTCAAGGGGTTCTTGGGAGCCATGGCGAGGCGCTTCGATCGGCGACATGAGGCTTCAGCAACCCAGTTCACTTGGAACCCGTGGACAAAGGTCGCGAAAGCTGCTTTCAAAAACCGCATAGCAAAGTAGAAGTTGTCGGGACGATTTCCGTAAACCTTGTAGTTAAACTGTAGAAACTTCTGTGCTTGTTCCTTGTCGGTGCAGTTCGCCACCTCGAATCTATTTGGCTGCGCACCGACTCTCCACACTTGCTTGACTGCTGCCTCCGTGATCTGCGGGTAGGCTTTGCAGACATCGTCCACCATTGGACCCTGGTCGCAGAGGCCCACAACGTCGCGGAAGAAGACATGGTCGTATTCTGCAAAGCGGCCGCGTAGTACAGGCGCCGCTGCAACCAACCTATCCTGCAACGCATCCGGGATTCCCGCGAGGTCGAATGGAGAATCGAACTCGGAGCTGGCCCAAGCATGCGCCGCAGCAAGTTGGGTCACGTCATCGTCGCCGCAGCTGACATCTCCGTCGTCTTCGGGCGTGGGCGTGCTTCGGGGTTTCCGGTTTCGGCGTGGACGGGCTGCCGGGCTTGGACTTGCGGCGCTTCTGACTCACCATGTTGCTTGAGGTTTCCTCTGACCTTTCCTGAACAAAGTCCACGCAGAGTGTTAAAAGAAACTAAGGAAATCGAACCTCGACACGCAGTAGCAACACTTTGTGGCAGCACAAATGTCGACGGCAGGAAGAATGAGCACAACGCAAACCTGAAGCTCCAACAAGCTGCAACAATCGCGAGAGCAAACAAGAGGTGCACGCAACATCGTCTGCCAAGTTCCAGAGGTTTGAAAGTGGTTCTCTAAGTTGCAAAGGTACGATTCATCCTCGCAAATTGATACGGTAGCTTGGCCTGAATCGATAGTTCAGGCGTGAGATGCTTTAGTCGTAAAATCCGATGGAGCCATTAAGTGGTTAAACAAAACAGAAGCATGTCACATTTCATTAATTAGTTTGGGTGGTTTGTATTCGAGATGTTGATGTTGCGGGGTACATGAGTTGGACACAGGGACAGTAGACTTCTATGAGGAGTAGCTATTGAGGATCTAATGCTCAAAATATGTGCCCACCAGCCTGATCCCTTATTTCAAGAATTGAAAACATATAAATTTAGAGAACCCTAAGAGGGTGTAAGAGAAAAACATAAAAAGAAGGGAAAAAATTGAAGATATATATAAAATATATTAAGAGAAGAGATAGTATTAAAAAACCGGAAAACAAAAGCTTAGAGGAAGCCAAAAACTGAACTACTTTCCCCTTAAAAGAGACTCAAAAAAAAGAAATCGGAAAAGTAAGATTGGAGAGAAAAGTGAAGCAGAGAAAATAAATCCAATTAAAAGAAAGGACTGAATGGATGGATGGTGTATATAAGAAATAACCGAAGAAACTTTAGAGTGGACTAATCATTCCTTTAAACAAAAGTCAAGTTAAAGCTTCTAATAGTTTGTAATAGTTGAAGATATTAGTTCAGACGTTTCAATGTTTTACAAAGTAAGGTCATTCTTCATCCTTTCCCAAATCATTGGTTGTTGGTATTCATAATGATTTATTCGTTTTTTTAAAGGAGAGATGACCATTTAATTGTTAGCATATATGAGTTGCGAGTTCTCTTTGGGTTGGGTTTACAGCACTTTGACAAAATGATTCCAATTTCGTTAAAGAAGTTAGTTTAGAACTCATTTGAAAATAATTCTTCCCAAGAATCCAACAATCGACGGTTTGCTTTTGCAGAGGTGCTAAAATGTTTGAAGAATGATTATAGATTACATGAATAAGACGTGATCAAAGATCCATATTGGATGTATAGAAATCTGTAAAAATTCCCTGATATTAAAAACCGCCTCAATTTAAAAATGTTGTTTAAATATAAAGAACTGCATAGTAAATTATCTTATCCAATGCCTAAATTTGGTGTGAAAAGTGGATAATATACTAAGATTAGTATAAATAGAGTATGTAAAATTCTACCCATGCAAAACTTGCATTCACTGTAGTTCATGAATCATAGTTGATCTTGCAAAAATAGAGTCAGAAATTGAATAATGAGAAAAAAAATAAAAATAAAATAAAATGACCACCTTAAAAATATCTTCGTCTTTGTTTCCACTTCAATAAATTTTGATAACAAAATATTCAAATTTTGACCATAATCTAGTAGCATTGAAGAGTTCAGCTTCTAAAACATACATTATTTATTGATCATTTCTAAATCCAACCATTTCGGTAGAATCTCATATTCAAAGACTATAATTTTTATTCTATAACCCTCATTTGATTACCCAAACCCTACGGCCTTCAACCTGCATCAAGTAACAGAACAATGACATGCCTATCCACACTTGTGCATCACTGTTTGGATATTAGATGATGTAGACAGTTTGCTTTGCAACATAACAAGTGATGAGAGCAGGTACTTGGCGCAGGCTTCCCTACTCTCCACACGTCCATTGGTGTAGAGGTTGAATCTGAACCTGTACAGTTTGTGATCATGATCTAGGTTTGAAAAGAATCTGTAGAGAATTTTTGGGGACTTTTTGTATTTACCTTCTAAGCTATGCAGCCCTGTAAGGCCCTTTTATGGCTTGTGAACTTGTTTTTGTTTATTTAATCTCAACATATTTTTTGTGTCGTAAGTGACACCTTCAAGGAATGTACAACCACTTGCTTAGGAAGTTTTTCTTAAGAAAAAGTTGTAATTTTCAATTCTGATAAAAACACAAGGTATCTTCTAGCTTAAAGCACAAAGTTCCTCTATTCTTTACTTCAACTACACTTTTAGCTACCGCTTAACCGGAACTATTCCCCGACATCTCTGCCAAAATGTAATTGGTAAAATTTACAAATAGTGGCAAGTCATGGAAAAATGTGGTTTTCGTAAAACCTTTCTCATGTATTTTTCCCTTCCTTATTATGCAAATACCCCTAGTAATTACTTGGGGTACTTGGGCACCCCTAGTAATTACTTGGGGTACTTGGGCACCCCTAGTAATTACTTGGGGTACTTGGGCACCCCTAGTAATTACTTGGGGTACTTGGGCACCCCTAGTAATTACTTGGGGTACTTGGGCACCCCTAGTAATTACTTGGGGTACTTGAGCACCCCTCCTCCGACTACAAGCCTTCACTTACAAAGCACCGAACCAACAAGAAGAACCAGGGGTCCCCTACGAATACAAATCCAAAGTCAGTTTTAGGAGTAATTAACTCTCAGTTAATTAATTCTCCACCTTAAAATCAGTCATCGATGAAAAAACAATCATCCCAATAAACTAGAAGCCACATTCATCTGCAATAGCCGTTGTGTATATCTGTCTTCACCTAATTTTGTTATGTCTTCGCCTAATTTTGTTTTACTTTTTTTTTTATCTTTCTTCTTCCTTTCCTATATATATTCATTCAATTTTTTTTGTTTATCTTGTTTTGTTAATTCCTTTTTATGTTTTATCTTTTATTTTGTTTATCTCTATTACATTTTTTTGTTTGTTTTCATCTTTTGTTGTTTTCTTTTTTTTCTTTTTTTTCTTCTTATTTTCCTTAATTTTTCATTTTGTTTTCCCTATATTCCTTTTCATTACTTATTTTTAATCTTTTTTCTTTCTTTCGTTTTTTTTTTTCTTTTTTTTTCTTTTTCCTTTTTTTTTTTTTCCTCTTGGTCTTCATGGCGTGGAATTGATAGGATATATGAAAAAATAATCACAATTTATTCGGGTATGAATAGGTGTAAATTTCTACTTGTATCAATTTAGAAGCCATTATTTTTGGAATATACCGTAAAACACCTTCCACGGTCATAGGTCCCATATATGCCATGTCATGCAAAATCATTTCAAAATATCAAATAAATAGTCCAAAAATTGAAAATTTAGTGCTCACCGCTCACAGCTCACCGCTCACCGCTCACAAGATAGCATTCCTGGGAATAGGTCTTGTCGTTTAGCTTTTAACGTAACTAAAGGTCACTGTAGTAAGTAAAGAATTATAGAATGCACCCTAAACCCTTTAAAGAACTTCTTTATAACTCTAATGTCTTAATTACCCTAAGTATCACATTACCCAAGTAATCCATACTCTCAATTGGTTTAAAGGTCATGGGAGTTTAATTTGACCCGTACCATCTCGAGGTTTATTGCCATCACTCCCTTCCAAGTTCAATTAGACAATGCATTTACTATACATATGCAAGTTCATTCATTACTAGGTTAGAATCTAGTGTTCTACCTATTTATGCCTATGAATCTAGCTTTGGGATATGTTATGATAGATTAACTTATCTCAAGCAACTCCTTCCGTGTCTTCATCTTTTTCCTTCCATCCATCACATTTCAATTAGACATGTAATTACTCATTCACATTCAATCTTATTCCAAGTCTACCATTCATTTCAATTAAACTCCTCAATTGCATTACTCAATTTCACTACAATGACTGTACTATTTCCCCAAATGAATACTTTTAAGTTTTATTATAATGAAAACTAATAATCACCAAGATTGATCACTCCTTAATAATTAATTCCACTTTTGTCCATCAATGTACTCAATATATCTATCATGCTTCAAGTCATTCTCAGTCTTCCATTTCAGATGGCCAATCTAATTTAAAAGACTATCAAGTAATACTCAATTCATTGTTCCAGTACTCACATGGAATTCTTACTCTTCCATAATTCTCATTCACAACAATTCAATGTCAATTGGACAAACTGCTGTATTAGTATTATCTGGAATTTCTATTTTCCAATACACTTAGTAAATCTCCATTCACCCTGAGTTCAATTAGACAAATTCTCCCACCATGCACTTTGCTCCATTGTCTTCAATTTTCAAACAGACAGTATCCAGTGTGAGTCACCACATTCACTGTGTAACTCTCACCCACTCTCCACTGTGTCAATTAGACATGATCCATGCGAGTCACAAGTTGACAATGTATGTATGCACATGGACGCATGCTGGACCACCATCCTCTCCATTTGACCAGTATCAACTAGACATTATGAAGCAGGTAATCGAATTCAATTGTCAATTAGACAGTAGCCAGGTAATCGAATTCAATTGTCAATTAGACAGTAGCCAGTTTAATCAAATCCTCCATTCTGGTTTCTACTGTTGTTCAGATGAATTCACTGTGCAGCAAATTGACTGTTTCAATTTGACAAAGAACATTGCAAATCAGTTAAACAGTAAGCTACTCATAGTCAAGTTGCCAATCAATCAGACAATGGAATTCTATATCTATATTTTTTACATAATGTGACTATCACTCACACTGTGTTGTGTGGTGTGGTGAAGTAATTCCTTCTTCTTCCTTGTTTCCTAGTTATGCCTTAATTCCCAAAAGGTGTCCCTGTAGGTAGAGTCAATTTGACAAGTCGTGTCTCCTGAATTCTACAATACGTCCATTTGACTCTCAATCAGATTTCTACAGTCACCAACTATGATGGAATTCAAAATAGACTTGGTAACTCAGTACTATTTACACTGTGTTTCAGAAAAGGAACTTTTCTCAAAAAAAGTCAGCTCACAATATTATTAAATAGTCATAGTCTGACTCATGGATGTATTACTTCTTCCAACATTATACCAATATTACATTGGAATGAATAATAGAAACTCAGATTTTTTATTTTTTATTTTTTAAACAAATGGAGCAATTTTATTCCACTGTGAAGTAAGAACAAAATGGCGCCGCTGCAAGACCGAGGGGGCCCATGTATGAGAAAACTGGCGAAAGAATAACCACCCTAGCCGGAAACTTGGATTCTTTGGAACTTTGTGCAAATGAAGAGAATATCTTTTAAAGGTACCATGCATATGGATATTGAAAACCAACCTATAAGATATGTGGCTCAAAACCCACGCGAGGGCCTCAAATCGTACGGTAGACCTCTCCAAGCAGAAGGTACATTATAGCTTGCAATTTCAAATTTCTATGTACTTATGGTGTACATTTTAGGCCGAGCAGTTCTTGAGCCACCTACAAGTTCCCCTTCCAAAATTCATAATTAATTCAGTATTAATCCAAACTTAATTATGCCAATTGGTCCACTTTTCTGTACACTTTATCCATCTTCCAAAATTGAATTCTTTTTATAGATCCCCACCGAGCCTACCAATCTAAAATTGGTACGGTTTCCGAGCCACCCACTATAGGTGTCGGATTGAATAAAGTGGGATTGTTTACTATGGTGATTTTCATTTATTAGGTTCATAAACATTCATTCTTCCTTGCAAGTTTCCATCCAATTTGGTAATTTTCATCCCTTTCCATTCGTTTCACCTACAAAAAATCATATGAATACATTAGTCCAAACCACATTATCTTGTGACTTTATAGTCCATTATTATAATAGGGTAGTAGGTTTATTTACAAATAAATCTAAGAATAAAAATAAAAATAAAATTCTATCAATAAAAAATAGAAACATGAAAAGTTTTTTTAATTAATATTTATCAAGCTTAAATCAAGCCATGCAAGGTTATTTAGGAGAGAATTTTTTTAAATACTCAAATACCAAAAACTTATTTTTTGCAAAGACAAATCTTATTTTTTCAGAAAATATAAACAAGTATTTGTTCACACGTGGACGAACCTGCAAATTTTCATATGGTGATAGTAATATCTTCATATCCAGTAAAAGAACACCTCAGTGAAAATAATTTATAAAAGAAAAAACTAAAATAAAAAAATAATTTTTGCACCGACAACTGGGCATCCGAAAGCGTGGTGGGGTGGGTGTCGGAGGGTGGATTCGAACCCGGCACTAGCACCCTGGGGCTGCCACGGCAGTTCGAATCCCGAAGCCTCGGAACACCAAGCCACCAAGGCTTTGACGAGATGGTGAATGTTCCGAGCATACTTATATCGAATCCTCCATTCGGGAAATTAAAAAATAAAAAAAAAAGATTTATTTTCGCACCGTCAACTGGGCAACCGAAAGCGTGGCGGGGTGGGTGTCGGAGGATGGATTCGAACCCGGCACCAGCACCCTGGGGCTGCCACGTCAGTTCGGTCCGAAGCCTCGGAACACCAAGCCACCAAGGCTTTGACGAGATGTTGAATGTTTCGAGCATACTTATATCGAATCTGAGATGCTAAAAATTTAAAAAAATAAAAAAATGAAAAATTCCTAATGGCTTTAAGTGGACGCCAAATTAGGCAAGGGCGTTAAATCATTGCCTAAGCAAATCAGGCTTCAAGGCTTATCTTACGTCTGCACAACTAATAAGCATCTCCATATTCCAAACCCGGGATTGCATAAAAACTAAAATTCTAAATTATTCAAACTTGAAAGAAACATGAAATTGAATCAAATGTATGAGTAATAAACAAATGTATGAGTTATAACTGGGAAAAGATCAAACTGAAATAGAGAACAGTGTGAAGCAGATAGCATTACCAAATTAAAAAATTAAAAGTTAAATTGAAGCAACGGTGGGTCAAAAAGTATATCTATAAGCTGAAAATTTATAAAAGAGATATCAAAGGGAACCAATCTTCCTTCATGAGTGTGCACAGAACTTGTGAAAATTAAAGCAGAGAAAACGTTTGCTAAAGCAAAGGGGAAGATGTAGTTCTTACCAATAATTTCAATGCGGAAACTCCGCCAAGAAAACATGGTTTGATTTTCGGTTACAAATGGTTACAACAGATTTGCAAGGATGATACACTGCCCATCCCCTTTTCATCCAGCGCTGGTTAATCCACTTCGTATGTCCAAATATTCATCGACCGAAGGTGGATGAGAATCGGATGTCATCGTGGTCAGCAGCCTTTTCTTTAGTGGTTCCATCATCCATGTACTCGGATTAGACAACCTGGAACAAGCATCTTGATGGAGCTGACCCAAGAGTCTCCCATCGTAGTATTTAACGGGTTGCTTCAGCAATTGCTTGTACTCCTCATCAATCAATTTTATTCCGGCTGCTTCTCCAAGGAGTCCCTTTCTCATTAAATTTGCACGATGATGGGAGACAAAGGACGCTGGATATTTGAAGAAGAGAAGCCAATGCAGTGGCAGAATTTTCCCATGCGCCCGACAATCGTCACCTCCGCCACTCAGAACTGTAGATCTGCTACAGCACGCACCTCGCTCCCGCCCACTGCAAAGGTTGACTCTGATCCCATTTGCAATTTGCTGTAGAAGCTCTTGATATTTTATTAACCTTCTTCTTCACTTGAAATCAGTGTGCCTAACATGTTGCGGTTGTTTGCCTCTCAGATTGATTGTGTCGCCATGGTGCAAGAGAAGAAGCGGAAATCCAGGGTTCCTCATACACCAACCAGGAGATTGAGCCGCAATGTGGTGATCGACTCCGACTACAGTGACGAAGGCGAAGGATCCGGGACACCAACCTCACATGCCGAAGCAGATTTGGAAAGCATTGCCCAAGCGTTTGACGTGGGAAACTATGAGTGGGATGTCCCACTGGATCTCACGGGAATCCCGGGACCATTGCAAGCTTCCATGGTTAAGGTTGCTCCAGCGATCGTTGGCCGCGAAGCCGAGTACGATGCGGCGTTCTTCAGTGAGCAGGTTGGTAATCACTTTCTTTGATTCGCATAAGCTTGCTTCCTCCCCACTATGTTTCAATTTAATTCTTCTTCGTTTCCTAAAGCTTGCGGCCCATACTGTTTCTTAGCTTGCTGCATAAGTTTGAATTGGACAATTGGAAGTTCATGCTTGCGGTCCAGTTTCTGTCAAGACTCTTTCGGCATGCTCGAGCCGTTTTGTTTGTATTTGTTTTTTCTTGCTTTTCGAAAGCTTGCGGCCCCATACTGTTTCTCAGCTTGCTGCATAAGTTTGTTTTAGTTTGAATTGGACAATTGGAAGTTCATGCTTGCGGTCCAGTTTTTGTCATGACTCTTTCAGCTTGCTCGAGCCGTTTTGTTTGTATTTGATTTTTCTTGCTTTTCTAAAGATTGCCGCCCATACTGTTTCTAGTTTCTTTCAGCTTACTCTCCATTTTGTTTGAATTTGATTTTACTCTAAATTGCGGAATCTTGCGGTCCAGCTTGTTTCAATAAGACTTCTTTATTTTTCAGGTTGGCTTGTGCAACAAAGGTGCCATGGTCGACGACGTTGGAATTATTTACACCGCACATTTTGGACAGTGACATCACCAAGATCTGGAGGGTTGGAAATCAAGCAAACCGCTTTGAGATTATCAACTGCACCGACAAGGAGCAGGCTCGGTTATTCACAAACACTGCTACGAAGTCTATGGACACAGCCCCGACAACAAGTACTACTCCATGCGGTTTTTGAAGGGTGCCTTTGCAACATTCGTGCACGGATTGGAGGTCAACTGGTGGCTGAAGCACTGCATTGTCGGAGCAGACGCATTGCCACGGCATTGAAGAATCCCCGCAAGCTTGGCCCCATCGCACTCCGCCGCCAAGTTGAGGGCCTATGCGGCATCATTCCAAGCATGTCCACAGCATCTCCATCTCCACCGACAGTGGAACCTTGGTCGATGCAGCGGAAAAGGCGGCGCAACTTGCGGCAGCAGATGAGATATCCGCAGCGGAGGGCTTCGTGCACTTCAGAAGGAGAAGGATGACGCTGAGGCAGTTCTGAGAAGATACTCCACCAAGGATGTAGGAGATGCCGAAGCAGCGAGAGTGCCGCAGCCGTGTTGGAGCAGAAAAGGCTCTTCCAATCGGGGACTCCAGCGGATTACAAGGCCCAGATGGAAGTGGTCCGGTCCACCGCCGAAAAATTCGCTGATTTGCAGGAGGCCGTGATGACCGCTCGATTTACCATCGACCGTCTTGCTCAGGAGAATGGGCCACTCCATGGCTGCTGCGGTTTCAAGCAATCCGAGGTGGCACGTGCTGTAGCTGATGCGGCATTCAAGAAGGCACGGATGGATAATTTGGTGTGCGTCCCAAGTCTTTGTTCCAGTACCTGCATCGACAGTCGGTACCACCGGTTGGAGTCGCAAGTTTGAAGGATTGGTGCTCGATGTGCTCAAAGGGATTCGTGGCTGGGGCTGCTGTGCTCGGATCATGTGGTTGCCTTTTCCATAACACTTGTGTTGCAGAGATGATTGAATCCAAGTGTCA
>CM026426.1:52962762-53096174 GCA_014871385.1 Ceratodon purpureus | reverse complement strand
TCTAAATGTTTTGTAAATTTATTGAAGTGTTCATTATTATCTTACATTTATTCTAATTTGCATAAAATTTTTAATAGTTTCAAACTATTTTCCACAAACAAGTCGTTGGCAGACATCTGGTTAATAATTTTGGACTGAAAAAGGTCTATATTTAGTTAAATATGAATTTTTGTATTTTACAAATTTTGGTTTCAATCAATAATACCTAATCAGACATGATTTAAAATATTGTTCTAATAGTATCATTGGCTAGACGTGTAATTAGAATAGATATCGAGAAAAGTTTATTCGCTAACAATAATAATCTATAGTATCCAAGTACTATGCGTTATCTATCACTTCAATATAACTAGATTATTTTATGATAATGGCAATAAGAACGTCACATGTCTATAAATTTTAATATTATTGCATTGTTAAATTGCACAATAAGTCAAAAATATTATCTTTCATCTTGCCTGCTTTCCTTTAACTTTTCAATCAATTCGTGTAGTACTTCTAAATGTATAAAAAAAATTATTTGCAAAATATAATACTGTATTATAAATTAGAGATTTAAGAAAGAAATATGTATCATTGAATATCTTCATTCTAGTTGCATAATTATCAACAGAATTAAAAAGTTTATTATCAAATTTTTTATTCTTGACCATCATGGAATATTTTAGAAAAATCTGATATAATTTTTTTGTTGTACAATCTGTAATTCTTTAAGTTTTTCAATTAAGAAATAATTAAGATGAAATTTACAACAAAATTATATAAAATTAGAAAGATCCAGTTTTTGAGTCCTAAATAAAACAAACAGTACGCATATCTACTCATCAACAACCAGAGAGACAAAGGTGCATGTGGATAAACTTGGATTGAACTTTAATTGTATAAATCATCATATATGTATGTAACTTAAAGCTTTTAAGAAAAATCCTTGTGTAACATTTGTTTCAATTAAAACACGGAAATAATCCAAGCAAAGTTATATATTAATAAAGAATGTTCCAGACATGTTGATGGTCACAACAGAGAAAACACAACGCATTGGGTAATTTTATATTACTATTAAAGAAATTTGATGACCCTTATACCATAGGAGATGTGACTTTTAAAAGTAGACTATTTGAATTTTTGATAATTTTTGAAAACCTAAATTTAACAAGTCGTTTTCACATTTAATAATATTAATATTGCTTGGAAAAACCTCAATTATATTTCAAAAGCAAAAATCAACATTGGAATATGGAGTAGATGATATCGTCAAAAATATCATTTATACATCTAGAAAACTAATGATTTTTCGTTATTATTATATTTATTAGTTCTTTAAAAAAATAGGTTTGGCCACAACCACTTATTAAAAGGAGGAGATCATCTTAAATGTTGACTTTTCCTTCTTATGTGTTTCCATGTTTTCAATGTCTGACATAGAGGATTTCCAAAAATTTCAATTTATCGTACGATAATTTAATGAGGATCAAAATGGTCCATTTCCTATGGTACTAATCGGCCATTAACCCCTTGAGCATGTTGGAGGTCCTATTGGACTGAGCTTTGCTGTATTTGTTTGTTTGCACCTGCTTACAGCATGTATTTGCATATTGGTGCAAAGAGAAACTTGTGAGCATTGTCATGACAATCATGGGTATAATTTTTTATAAATAAAAATAAATCAGGGTAGCCCTCTGGACAGGGCGAAGGGTGGTATTCTGAGTATTCTCCCTTGATATGCAGTAAGGCCAGGAGTTATTCTACGCGTTTACATGGTCTGACAACGCGTACACCAATCTTGGTATGATGACCGGCCCTACGGGTCAGAAATTAGTTAGCCTACTCTAGTGTTTGTGAACATGAAGCATTGGATCCAACAGCCGCAGGGGTTTTTGCTTTCAAGAATAGAGAATCAAGGTTCAGGTTTAGGAGGAGAGCTTTTATTTCCATTTCTGGCGTGCGTGGTGGCTTCCCATTCGCCCACCATCCCGCCAAACTATAATTGTTTTTCTTGCAACCAGTTACTCCAGTCCCCTACCCACGCAGACACTTGGGGTCAACAGTCATACTGCCCGCGTCAGATGTCGCCAGATACTGTTCCAGACTTCTTTCTGACTCTTGTAATTGCTTTTCTACAATACATATACTCATTCCACAGCCCATGGCACCCCCCTCTACTGTTGATTTTCTCTAAATTTATAGCCACACCACATTCATAATGTAATTGCAGAGCTTACTCTTAGACTTCACTACGAACCTAAACCAAAAATTTCAACTTCAAAAATGTCAACATAATTAATTAAAACTGCTCCTGTACACAAACATCTTGGCAGAATACGCCCTGTACAAAAGGGCTCTGTTTTCACCCAACATGCTCAAGGGGTTAATTGCAAGCCATGCTTACAGTGCTACCCAATGTCACTTATTCTACAAAATGACTGAAATTGTGTACAAATGGAAACCAAGTGTTCAAGACAGTGAGCACCAATTCAGACATATCTATGCCATAGGTAAAGTGTTCAATACAAGTTAGTACAAAGAACTGTAGCCAACCATACTTTTTGTAGAACTAAACAATTTGGACACCTTTGAGGAATCATATGGAGTCTAATATGCCATGCCAGAGTCGTTTCTTCAAATTGCAGTATCGTAAAATTGTGCTCAGTTCCTCTTGCTTTCTACAAAATAAAATAAAGTAAATTGCCCTCTCAATCCATGCAAATAGGTATCTGGTATCCATTTGTAACTCGGATTTATTTATAAATTGAATTTTAAACTAGCTTCCACTCTTCCATAATCCTTTTTTTTATATTGGATATACTGACATTGGAGGTAGGCTTTTCGGAGTGGATCGTTTAGGGTGCGCAGGGGTATATTGAAGCAGATTCTGCTGCAATGTAGACGACATAGGTGCTACATCACCAAATCTGTAAGGGACAGAAACTACTGTTAGCGACGAAAATTTGCAGCCAAAGTGACATTGCCACAGTGAAGCCAGCGGATCCTTGGAATTCACTGATTTTGCTTTGCCTTTAATTTTTAATTTTTGATATACTAAATAATTCAGTTATTTAATTTTATGATAAATTATATTATTAAATATTTTCTAATTAACCTTTAGATATTTAACTATTAAATTTAAGATTTTCAATGGTTAAAAAACTAATTTGATTCATTGATTGGATCAAGTGATTATTTATTGATAAATGACTTTATTTAAATTGTTTTCTGCATCCAAATTTTTTGATTTTGATATGTTTGATATTTATTTATTTTTAATATTATTTTTAATTTCTTGAGAAATATCTCACATTTATTTTAATGTGCTTCTAATGATGGTAATTTCAATGTTTAATTTTAGTTCAATCAAAAGATAGATTTGGTTTAGAGGGAGGCTTTATAGTGTACGATTGGGGATGCCCTAAGTTACTATGTACATACTTCTGAAGTTCAAAATCTGAACCAGATCCTTCATGTACCAAAATTCTTCTCTACTTTTGATGGTTATCATTGTTGAGAAACACAGACAGATTGAGTGAGGATCAAAAGAGAGCAGCTTTTCCAAATTTGCATTATAACTTGGTGACAATACCTAGTACTGCTACTGCGCATTAAACAAGTAATTAAGTCCTAATTATGTCCTAATTACGTCCTAATAACCACTACAATACGGATGATTAAGTGGTAATCCAGTGGGTAACTTGTATAATCTATTGCATAGTGGAGAGAACCTGAGAGTGAGAAGATGATTGTTCATCCTCGAACGATGATCACTAGTGGAAAAGGAGTTTCCTCCTTGAGAAATTTGGAGGAATTGGACACAGTTCCTTCAATCATGCCCAATTCCTCCAATTTTTTCTCGAAGGGAAGAACTCCTTTCCCACTAGTGGATCATCTTTGTTGGAAATAATTCAAAAATTTTGAAAAAAAGAGTGAAGTCATGGTTAGCAATCTAATTCTTCTAGGTTTTTCATGCCGAAATCTCGGATGAACATGCATTGCTGGTGGGGTGGTAACGCCTTTGTCAAGACGTTGGCTATGTTTTCCATAGATACAACTTTCTTTACCTTGATCTGCTTGAATTTGGTGAGGCCTTGAGTGCATCTGAAGATGTGATGGCTGATATGCTTGACGAGATCGGCTTTGATGAACCTAGATGAGACTTATTGAATCCCTAAAGTTCCTTGACTATGTTTCTAAGAAGTTTGTCTAAAAATGGCATTTATGGTGCATAGGATGTATAAAAGATACAATTGTTACTTTTTAAACTTAGATCGTAGGATCTTAAAAATAAATATAGTATTAACATTGGAAAAAAAAAAATGAACGTTTTTGACTATGTGGATTGCTAGATTATAGCATTTGAAGTTCCAAAAATGTATTTTTTCAAAGATGCCCGTTAGAATAAGAAAAGTTTGACCGTTTGTGGTATTTTTATACTGAAAAGGTTGAGTTTTTTAGAAATTTAGAATGACCACTACATAAGGTACATGTGTACCAATTTTGAGATATAGTGGAAAATTACAACCTTTTCAAAAACATGTTGTAATCACGACATGGGTCCAAGTAATCCCTTTACATGTTAAGTGGTTTTTAATTTTTCCTCCTAAAATTTCATAAATCTTGAATATTCCATAAGTGAAATTGTAACTCATAACATTTCCTTGAATACCAAAAAGAAATAATCAATAAAAATTAAAGGGAAAAATGAAGATCATGGAAAACGTAAACTTAAGGGGAAAACAACAACAAACAAACAAACAAACAAACAAACAAACAAACAAACAACAAACAAACAAACAAACAAACAAACAAACAAACAAACAAACAAACAAACAAACAAACAAACAAACAAACAAACAAACAAACAAACAACAACAAACAAACAAACAAACAAACAAACAAACAAACAAACAAACAAACAAACAACAAACAAACAACAAACAAACAAACAAACAAACAAACAAACAAACAAACAAACAAACAAACAACAACAAACAAACAAACAAACAAACAAACAAACAAACAAACAAACAAACAAACAAACAAACAAACAAACAAACAAACAAACAAACAAACAAACAAACAAACAAACAAACAAACAAACAAACAAACAAACAAACAAACAAACAAACAAACAAACAAACAAACAAACAAACAAACAACAAACAAACAAACAAACAAACAAACAAACAAACAAACAACAAACAAACAAACAAACAAACAAACAAACAAACAACAAACAAACAAACAAACAAACAAACAAACAAACAAACAAACAAACAAACAAACAAACAAACAAACAAACAAACAAACAAACAAACAAACAAACAAACAAACAAACAAACAAACAAACAAACAAACAAACAAACAAACAAACAAACAAACAAACAAACAAACAAACAAACAAACAAACAAACAAACAAACAAACAAACAAACAAACAAACAAACAAACAAACAAACAAACAAACAAACAAACAAACAAACAAACAAACAAACAAACAAACAAACAAACAAACAAACAAACAAACAAACAAACAAACAAACAAACAAACAAACAAACAAACAAACAAACAAACAAACAAACAAACAAACAAACAAACAAACAAACAAACAAACAAACAAACAAACAAACAAACAAACAAACAAACAAACAAACAAACAAACAAACAAACAAACAAACAAACAACAAACAAACAAACAACAAACAAACAAACAAACAAACAAACAAACAAACAAACAAACAAACAAACAAACAAACAAACAAACAAACAAACAAACAAACAAACAAACAAACAAACAAACAAACAAACAAACAACAAACAAACAAACAAACAAACAAACAAACAAACAAACAAACAAACAAACAAACAACAAACAAACAAACAAACAAACAAACAAACAAACAAACAAACAACAAACAAACAAACAAACAAACAAACAAACAAACAAACAAACAAACAAACAACAAACAAACAAACAAACAAACAAACAAACAAACAAACAAACAAACAAACAAACAAACAAACAAACAACAAACAAACAGTGAAGGGGTAAGGAGTAGAGGGGCTTAATGCACTACCAAAGGCAACCCCATTGGGAAGGCCTTGCACACCAAATTGCCCCCCTTCACCTCTTGACGCTCACACCCTCCCGTTCACAGACAAACACCCTCGCCATGCACCTAAACATGCGGTTTAGGGACGGCCTCCACCTTATGCACCTACATGCGTCTCTATATTAGAAAAATTGGCTGTGAGCAACATGAAATTACCCCATTTTCTCTAGATTGAGCTCCACACAAGGAAAGTGACCAAATTTTTTTTGTATTCTTCTTACAATCATGATTACACTCTTGTGTTAGTGCATGCTTCCCACTACATGTACATTTTGAGCAAAGTAAAAAAAAATGTAAACATAAGTATATACTATTAGAATGGTAAAAGAGAACTAGAAGTAAAAGGAAAATATGTGCTTCCATAATTGTGGAAAAAAACAAACAAAGTTACAACCAAATTGAATTATTGAAATTGATATATAAGATAGCCAAAAATAAATTACAAAATAAACAAATTGAAGAAAACATTTGGATGTAATTAGATTACATTTCGTAGATCCTTGCACCCGGAGAGCCTCATGATTATCTTCAAAATATTATCCAATCTTGAAACACATGAACTTGTTATCGCAAGATGGACAATAGTTGTGTGGCCTTTACCTTCTGCAATTTGGACTTGTTACATACCACTCATGGGTTTCTCTTTTTTGGATACAAACGAAAACATAAACCTCTTCTAGGAAGGAGGTCATTGTTGTCCCTCCCAGTCCAATCACGTAGCAAAGCCTCATATAATTTTGTCTTGAACTGCAAGTGTGTACTTGGCTTTGAAACAAGACGACTCAATACGTTTACATTTGTCAGCATTAATCAAAAACACGTTTTCAACTGTCATATCAAGCACAAAGAAGAATATGCGATGCGACAATTTATATGACCAATTCTGTCTGCAGTACGATGCCCATAGTTGGTCAGCTATATCCACTCTGCGCATTAGTGTCGTGTACTCCAAATATATTGGTAAAGTGGGGATATCTTCTCAAACTGCTCTATTTCTACAGAGTACTAACTCACTGTTAGTAATTCAGAAATTCACTAATCTTCCAAACTTCACATGTTATAATCTTCCAATCCCTTGCTTCTCCAAACCCAAAATTTGATACAGATTTTGGTAGCCCACTACTTTCAAAGATCTTACGATTAAATTGCTTATGGTGATTCTCAAATTTGTCTCACTTTAGAAAATGCAAGAATGGCACTGTAGGTAACGAAGAACTGTAGAAATACCCCTTTGTCCTTTAGGGGTTAAGGATTTGTTGCTTATTGAAACACAATACCACCTTTGATACACAATGGCCTTTGCCTAAGAGCATCTGCACCACAGTTTCTTCAAACAGCCCCTTATTTGGATATTGGAGGGATTGTTGGAGGGATTTTTGGAGGGGAGGGGTTAGATAGGAATTGAGTGCATGATCCCAAAAATTCTAAAGTTTAGTTTGTTGCACATTCTCCAAGTTTATTCCCTTGGTACAAATCACAAGACATTAATTAAATTTGAACCTTTCTTCTAGTTTTCTTCCCAAGCTATCCTTGGTTAAAATATTTAGCTTAACTCAATTTTACAAGGTATTCCTTTGTAGAACTGTGAGGCTTAAGACTTCAATAGTATATTTTTTTTAAACTATATGAAAACCTAAATTTTAGAATTTTCTATTATCCTCTTATTTTAATTTTAAAATTTAATTATATTTTAAATGATTAAAAAAAATTGTCTTTATTAAATAAAATAAAATAAAATTGTTGATTATTTTCTTTGATAGTATATTTAAAAAAAAGAAAAAAAAAACACACAACGATCTTAATTTGAATTCTTTTTTCTTTTATCTTTTCTAACTTAAGATATTAATTAGTTTATCAAATAAACCATAGTACATTCTAAATATAAGATAAACCTAGTGTTCACATAAGCTCAAGATGATTCCAAATTTAAAATGTATTGTATATTTGATTATATATTTTTAAATCATTTTTATTTTTATCAGCTTGAAGATAGTATATAAAGACATATGACTTGTTGAAATAACATTATTTCAGTTGATGGGAGAAAAAATTATATTTTGTGACTTTGTTTGATTTGAGGTTTGTATATTTCTAAGTTGATTATTTATAATATATTTTCTTATCATTACACATATATTTCAAAAGTTTGATGACCTTTATTTGTACATCATATTTGGAGATTGATACTTTTTTCATCAATATGTTTTATTATTATATACTTATATTTATATTTATATATTCCATCAAGATATATTTTATAAATTCATATTTGGATCTTCAACTTTCATTTTTTAGTCTTCACTTTTTACTTTTGCATTTTCAAAAATCATCTTTAGATATTTGATTTATCCAATCAAATTCCTATTTTTTAATTTTTAGTTTTACATTCATGATTTTCATTCTTCTATTTATGATTTTTAATTTTCCATTTATGATTTTTAATCTTCCATTTATGATTTCCAAACATTCAATTATTTTAAAATCCTTCAAATATTTTGCTCAAAACTTTGGAATTTTCATTACACAACAAGGATTACATAAAATAAGTTTAACTGTACTTTTGGTGATTCCTCATGATCAAATCCCTTGTTTGCATTTATTTAAACCTTGACAACCTTGACATTTGTGAAAAAAACAACAAATTCCGTTTCAAAAGTTGACCTTCCATCCATAGTAAACTACAAAGATGGCACTTTGGAGGGGACGAAGAAGAGCCGCGAGGCTTCGTAAATATCCAGAGACATTGGCTTTAGAGGGGTGTAGCGCCGAGGATTTAGGTGTTGGCAGGTCCATTTATGGCCGGGTGGGGCGCTTGACGCCAACCACCCCAAATTGTCAAAAGGTGCATCAGAGTTATTTTTAAATTAACTGCTTGTATAATTAGCAATTTAAATTTTTTAGATTTGTGATTAGGAATATTAAAGACAAATGGCAATCTTTTAGTCGAGATTTTTTATTTGCAAGAAATATAAAGTCTAGCACGTTGTTGATATTTCACTGATGAAACCAAACAAAATGATACTTGGTCGACTGAACTATGATTCGTTGAAACAATTCAATAACCCCTAACTATCCTTAAAACCCTAAATGGGTTTTTGCAATTTTGGGCAGCCTAGATGGGGAGGTTAAAAGTAATATTTTTTTTCAATATTTTTACTGGATGCTCCCTTTATGGTAAGGTCTATGTAGTAAAAATTTTGAAGCCAAATTCCAATTTTAGAACCCTTATCGAGAAATTTTAGGTTTCAAGTCCAAAACGGACAGTCTAAAATTAGGTATTTTTTAAAAAACAAAAATTGAAATATGTTCATAACCAAAGCACTACTCAAATTTCATAGTGACCCAAGTCAAAACGTTTACCAATTTTACAAGGGCAGCCTCCAAAACTTACAAAGACAAGCTTCAGAGTTTTTAGTAATTTTTGAATTTTTCCTTTAAAAATTTGCCAAAATTTGAGATTTTTGAATTTTTTAAAAAATATTTTTTCCAAAAATAAAAAATTTATAAAGGTACCTATTCACCGTTTGCTTTTTTTAAGCTCACAAATTGTTTTTGTAATGCATGTTTTACTATTTTGTCAATTTTATACCTTCTTATTGAAAATAATTTTTATGAAGGTCTAAAAAGCGTTTTTTTGGCCTAAAATTTTGCATGAGCATACCTAACCTAGTTAGCTAAATGGAAAAGAATGTGACCAAAATGTTTGAAGTAATAATCATCAAGTCTCTCTTTGGCCCATTTGCACCATGCCTCTCGGCCAAGGCCCAAGAAAAAATCTGCTGAAACTTTGAAGACTACGATCTCTCTAATGAATAACATCCAACGGTTGAAATTTGGATAAGTTCTTTCAAGTAGGGTTAGGTACAAAATCTTACAGTTAAACTTCCAAAATAAGTTCAAAAATTTGTTTCATATCCTCGGGAGGGCATAAGATTCAAGCTCTCAAAAACACAAGGAAATTCACGGGTTAATATAGAAGACCTTCAAAACAATATCATATAATGAAACAGTCAAGAGGAAAAAAATGATATCAAATGAACCACAATGCATTCATGAATTTTCTATATAAGGTATGCCTGTAAATTTTTTGAAAGTTTTAAAGGGACTTTAGCTCATGTATATACCGGATATATGAATATGTTCATCTAGGTGGATTATCAATTTCTCAAGAAATGGCCAGTTGACAGCATATGGACAATCTTGTGCCTAGAATAGCCAAGTACAACTTAGGTAGTTCCTCAAGCTTTTCTTTTTAATAATTTTTGGACTTTCAAAGTTCTAGTTAGTTGATGAGCAACTACAGAGTGTAACCTTATTTGAACTTTTAACCCTTAAACGTCATATGCTTTCCTGATACCACTCCCAAAATCTCTTTTAAACTCCATTTTAAGCATTATTCTATTTTTAATTTGCTTGAGTTCTATTCTAAAAAAGTAAAGATCTCTTTAAGGTGCTCAGTTTGACATTCTAAAAATCCAATTTGGTATAACGGAGTGTAAGTTATGAGCAAGATTCTCAAAAAAAAAAACCCAGCCCCTCGGGCTGGGTCTGACGTTTAAGGGTTAATAATGTGAAAAAATTACACCAGTATAATAGCAACTAACCATCATGTATTGTAACATATATTTAAGAAACTTACAATGAATTTTCTTTCCGAGAAAGCATCATGTTAAAGAGAGCGATTAGAGGTTTTAATGTACTTTAATTGAATTATTGATTTAAGAGTCTATGTAAAGACAAACAAAAACATTTTGACCCAAATTTTTTAAAGCTAGCTATATAAAAACCAATGCTTTGCTGGCTTTGGTTTATGTCGAGTTTACTTGCATTCAAACACAATGGCAATGTAATCTACAATCAATCTACAATACTTGTGAATAATTGAAAAAATGGAAATACAGACATATAACTAAATAAATATAGACTTGTACTGACCAACATTTGTAAGAGCCCAAGCATGCATTCACTAATGAGTAAATTTTATTGTTATATGTATTTAAGTAAAAATGAAAAGTATAGATTTCATCTTCAAATTGAAAAGTATATATTTCATCAAATTTACACCAAATTTTTATCAAATTTGATGTAAATTTTCTAAATGTAAAGGAAACCAAAATGTGTTTGCAAGCAATGTTTTAGCAAGGTCCTACTATGTCATAAATGATTATCAAGTTTTAAGGTTTTGTATTTAGATCCTACAGATCATCATGTACATGCCAAGTTTTGCTTCATAAGATTCCAATATGTAATGCAAATGTTATTAACAGTTAAAGATTTTAAATCTGAATGCAAGCAACTAAAAATACATCAATTTTATTAATTTTTAATTAAATACAAAATACCATCTTCTTTAGAGATTCATGCCTATACATGGGAAGCTTTGATCTACCAAATTCCAATAAGTGACGTAAGAGATATGAAAAGTCATGTGATACATGCAATTTGATCAACTTTTCATCAAAAATAATTTTAACACCTCATTTTCAATTCCATTTTTAACAATCTTCCATTAATCAAAATTTCAAAAGTTTTGGATTACTTGTTAGATCATTTTCATTGTTGAAATTGAAAATAATGGCTTTTATATGGATATAATAAGGAATATAGTTTTTCATTTTATTCTACACCTTTTTCTAATTTACATATCTTTTGAAGATGAAAACGAAGATTTTTTCTTTTGAATTCTATTGTGTAGACTCTCAATTCATTTCTTTTGATAGAATATAACACTATCTAGCCCAAATTATGAAACATGTATTTTAAAAATGTCATTGAAGATAATGTTTCATCTTTAAAAAGTATTGAGTTGAAGTTATATTTGAAGACCAAACATTATGATCTTGCAATTGATTTTGTTTCTCATTTTTAAATTGTGGAAATGATTGTTTCAATAAGTTGGCTACAAAATCCAATGTTATGAAACATAAGAAATTTAGCATGATTCACAAAAAATATAAAATTGTTTTGAAAACATATCAGTTATTTCTCTTCAGTAAGTGTAAATTCAAACGTGTTTTATACTACCACATTCTTTTGCAGGGTGAAGATTAATAGACTAATCTTGAAGTAATATTTTATATGCTATGGTATGTAAAAATGTGTATATATTCATATATAAAAGATCATGTTAACTGCTTATGTACCACGTTCCAAGGTAGAAGAAGGGCAAAGCAATATTTTTAAACTTCATAACAATAGACATAACAACATTGTGAAGTATGATTAATTATTCTCAATGATTCGTCAAAAAACTGTATTTTATGTATGCAAAGCTTTTAACATCTCCATGCAACTTCATAGGAAATCATGATTAAAGTTGGCTTCCCATATTCTCAACAAAACATAGTAAAGTTAACAACAGTTTATGCACATGTTTTAATCATTAAATGTTCTCTTATCTATAATCAATAATAACATGGATATTGATTAGTCATTACATTAATTGTTTCATCATAGAAATAAGAAACAGACTTGAGATCCATTCACAATGAATTTTCGTGTAATATGTATGAGAGGGAAAAAAATACAAGTGATCATTTAGAGAAAATTGAAAAAAATAATAGAGAAAAATATTGAAAAATAGGAGTTTTTTTTCTTTTTTCTTTTCTATTCTTTTAACAGAATTCCAATAAAGATTTTTTAAAGAAAATTCACAGTGCAATGGGCCTTCATTTGATAACAAGGAAAAAGTTAGATTTTCTTCATCTACACAATGATAATATTCAAAATAATTATGGAATATGATTTTGATGTTATACTGGTTTTTTAAAGAATTCAAGTGCTTCAATCAAATTATTAATATTTTTACACTTAACCCCTAAAGTTCCTTGACTATGATTCATCAAAAAATGCTCCAAACTGCCATTTCCAATGTCAAAAGCTTGAATGTCTAAAAAACCATTTTTTTCTAATTCTAATTGTAAGATCTTCAACTAGATTATTGTAATAGACAGCTCAAAAAATTTCAATAGAATCAAACGTAGAGATTAGAAGATTATAGCAATTGAAATTTTAAAACAAACTTTTTTGAGAAGACTTTTGACAAGGTTGACACACTCTAAATTTTTTTTTTCTTAGGGTTTTGCATTATGGATTTTGGGGGTTTTGATGCATGTCAAAGAAGACTAAGCTAGCTAATTGTATTAAAAAAATTACACTCAAAATTCAAGTGTAGCATGTTGAAAACAATATTTTTATTAAGTTGAATACAGAAGAATGCTAAATCTTATTTCTTATCTAGAAATTCCATTATTTGATAAACTGACAATCCAAACAGTCAAAGTAAAGATTGATGTTGATATTTGTAGTGAAAAAAATAAAAATCCTAAAACAATATTTTTTCTAACTTTTATGAAAGAAAGAAGAAGTTGTTTCACATTGCCCGAAACGGTGAGAAAACTTTCATATTTTATGGAGTGAACATTATGCACTCAAAGTCGATTTTTTGGAAACCTCAAAGATGACATCTTGAAGTATTTATAGAAATATTTTTAGAGGTAATTGATGTATTTAGCATGGATGCATATTGACCCTCGAACAACTTTTTCTACTTCGGGTACCATAACTATTATTATAAATGTCCAATTGGGAAAAAAAAAAAAAAAAAAAAAAAGATTCCCTCAAAGTTCTTGTTATGGCCTACATTCACAAAAAGTTTCAAAAAATCTCAACTTCAATTGAAGTCACAAGTACATGCCTGAATTCTAAAAAAACCCATTCTAGGACAATGGTCCTTTAGGGATTAATAGATATCTTTGGAGATTAAATCATACCTCCGTAACAGCATCTTTTAAACACTTTGCAACCTCTGCTACTAAACATTCAGCAATGGGTGCTTTTTGATCCTTCAAAATAGCGGCAAACCTGTGCAAAGCTTCAGCTCTTTTCCACAACGGTGTCTTTGCCCAACCTTTTTGTGCTGCTTTGGCGCTATCCACACATTTATTTACTTCTTCTTGTGTGCAAGCTAAAAATATGAAATATAACAAAATCCATTGTGCACAAACTTTTAGCACTAATTGAATATAAATGATAAAAATATTGATAATAATGATTTAATTATATCTACCATTATTGTTATTATTATTGGTATTATAATAGATACAAAAGATAATATTATCATCATCATACGTCAATTAGTCAAGCCAATAGTATCTATAGGTCCCTTACAACTATATTTAATCAAATAATGAGATATGCGTCTTTGCCTATGCTACATTAAAAAACAATGAACATCAAGCATTTATTTGTCACAATTTATTATGACATGGACTGCTAAATGAAACTTAAGTTTTCATTTTACAATAAAATATATGGTCTTTTTAAGCATTTGAAAAGGTTAGTTACGTATCACTTGATTAATATCAAACCTTTGATATTCATACACCCTAAAAATTTATGTATTTTTAATCATATTATATATATATATATATATATATATATATATATATATATATATATATTTATTTATATTTATATCATACAAATTTAACAACTAGAACACTTTGGATTGCATCGATACTTAAAATGATCATATTTTTTCTATATATAATTTCAAAATTTGATTCAAAGTGGAGTCACAGTTGGAATTTTAATGGACTTCATATTATTAAAGTAACGCAAAATGTTTATGAACATATATATATATATATATATATATATATATAAAAGACTTGTAACGCATAGTTGTATTAAAATGTAAAGTAATGTTCATACTTTTAGCGCATTCACTCTTTTTCCATAAATAAAATCAAACAAATTTGCAAAATGAATTCACAAATATTTTGATTTCAGAAGTTTGAAAAATACTTAATTGCAATTGATAATATCAAAACATTATTATTTTGAACTAGTATGTGGGGCTAGTGTCCTTTAAATACACAAAAAAATAGGTATCTATCTTTAGTCTTTTACTTTCTATTCCAAACTTACATATAACTTGTTGATATTTATATCCTTTACTCCTATATTCAAAGTAAACTTATCTCTTTACAAACTAAATAGGTTAATTTCAACACATTTCAAAATATTTTGGCTTTTTTTGGCTCTCAAAAGGGGCTTTGAGCTCTCTCAGTGGCCCAAATTCATTCAAAATTGAACTAAAATTTGCCTAATTGGATTCTGTTATAGATATGGCCAATTATTTGCTGTGATTCTATTGCATTTTCGTATCAAATTTTGATATCATTTTGATTTTTGTAGAGATTTTTGTAGGATGATAAATGAAGGAGGGAAATTCATATTCTTCTGAAATACTCTATCAAGAACATTGAGCAAAGGGCAAAATAAAAATTGATTGAAACAAAAATTTGACATGGTATCATTTAAAAGCATTTACTTGACCTTACATATTTAGAATAAAATTTATTCAGTTTGTTGAACTCAATGCCTAATTTTTTTTAAAAAAAAATTTAAATTTTTTTTTGAATATAAAAACTTAAGGTATTTAGTAATTTAAGGGCAAAGTTTAAACTACCATGATCTCTTTCTTCAAAGTTGTATCAAATGGAAAGATTAATATTTGGCTTTGACAAACATTTTTTAAGGAATTTCTCATAATCAACCACTTGGTTTTTTTATTGAATATTGTAAAAGCTTTGCATTAAATAAATCAGGGGTCATAGAGACACTTTATTTCGGCAATTGCAGTCAACATGACGTAAACAAAGAATGGATTTGTCTTATAGTTACAAATACTATTGGTAAAGATGCCCAATGGAATTTGATGAATATGTATTGAATGTATTGCATTTGGTGCATTGCTCATATTTTTTTTAGATTATTTTTCTATTATATTTTACTTCAAATAGATGTGTAAAAAATCTTCCATAGGTTTGCCACCAACTCTCAAATAAACTTCACAATAATAAAGACAAAAATGAGTAGAAAACTCAATATATATGATATAATCAATGTTATCTACAAGGACCAAAATATATTGTTTTCGGCTTACCACCTAACCATAAAGAAGAGATCACAAAAAAAATGTTTCACCTTTTCAACCCCAAGTCTTTATATACTATGCCTTTCTCAAAGGGATTAGACTTTATTTCCAGTTTTTTTACTTTCTATTTTCAATCCTTCTATTGTCTATTCCAAACTTAGATCTAATTTGTAGATCTTTCTATCCTTTACTCTTATATTTGGAGTGAAGCTATTTCATTACTATCTAAATACAACATAGTAATTTGATTCTACTGCATTTCATCCTCAGTTGTTTAACTTTTGTACACATATTCTCAATCTCGAGCGGTCCAACTCCACTGCACTAAATATAAAGCTATTTAACTCCTCTTATACTATGCTCATATCCTGCCACATGTAATTAGAAAATTTCATTCATTCATCCATCATCTTTAGTTACCTTACAATATGAAATAAAATTAGTCATGAAATTAGAAATTAGAAGTAAGAACCTTCAAAAAGATATCAACACTCAATTAAAGGTACTATAATTATTGCAAGCAATATTTTATCTTTTATTTGTAATAATAAATTTGTAAAAAAATAATGTCTTAGGAGCATAGAAAACAATGAAGGAGTGAATATAATGTAGAAGATGTTTTAGTTAGAGTTATCACATGTGCCTTGCTTGCAAGTGCATTGTTTTCAATAAAATTGTGGAATTATAAAGCAAAGTGCTGCCAACTTGCAATAATCATCGTTATGGCATTATGGTTAGCCTCTTCATTCCAAGTGACCCTAGTATTTAATGACTTCAATGCCGGTAGGAGGTGGATTGTATCTAAAATCAAAATTAATAGTCTATGTGTTGGTGTTGAAGCTCCCACCATAATTACTTCTTATAACCTAGATGTGGATGCCCAATTGTACAATGAAAATAGTAATGCAAGGGCTTGGAAATTTAAGGTTGTGAATCTTTAGAGGAGTCTTGTTATGGTTCACAACACAATGATTCTAAAACCTGAGTCTATGAGATCTTACAAATGCTGATCAGACAACCTTTGTTCTTATGAGATTCATATTAGATAATGTACTAGTCACCCATGAGACCATCAATATAGCAAAAAGATCCAAGCAACGTTTGTTATTCGTCAAAATAGACTTTAGAAAGGCCTTTGACAAAGTTGACCAGGATTTCTTTTTCAAATGCCTTTCCAAGTTTGGCTTTAGTGACTATTACATAAAATTAGTGACGTAGCTCTTTGAAGGAGCCTCTGCTGCTGTTCTCATCAACAAGAACAACACAAGAGGGGTCAAAAGAGGGGTCAAAAGAGGGGTCAGGCAAGGATGTCCCATTGCCTCCTCCCTTTTTATCATAGTGGCAAAAATCTTAAACATACTAGTTAAAGTTGTAGAGCTTGCTAGAGAAATCAAAGGTATCCTCCTTCCCCACTCTGATAAGACTCAAATCATCTCTCAATTTGCACATGATACCTCTATAACCTTAAATGTCAGTAATCCAGATTACATTAAGAATTTAGTCACTATATTAGACACTTTCAAAATTGTCTCAGGGTTGGAAATTAATCGGCACGAGAGCCATGCATATTGGCTTAGTCCCTCATATAGGCCAACATGATTAGATAACTATGGTTGGCAGTGAGCCAATGACTCTGATATACTCAAATTACTGGGTACCCCATTTGAAATTGATCCATCTATAGAGAGTCTAGACAAATTCCTACTAGATAGAATCAATTCAAAATTAGTCTACTGGACATCCAAGAGACTCTCAGTGGTAGGGAGAGCCATGATAGTGAAACAAGTCCTACTATCGTCTCTTTAGTATTTCACATCTATTAGGCATGGATCTGTTAAAGTTCTAGGCAAGATAAGGGGAGTACTCAAGAACTACCTTTGGTCTAGTAAGGAGTATGCGTCAAGAGCAAGAGTAAGTTGGAGTGATTGTTGTGTGAAGAGGAAGGAGGAGGCCTTAGCTTACTTGATCCTCAAGAAGCCACAACTATCCTACTATGCAAGTGGATCATCAATGCCTACGGCCCAGGTGAATCAAACTTCAAATCATACTGGGATCCAAGCTATGGAGTTGCAGCCCTTGTAAGAAAGGTAAATGGTCTGCTAAGAGCATCCCCAGTGAGCTGTAAACCTGTAAGCCTGTAATTATGAGAACGTCGTTCTCCCAAACCTGAGTGCCTTTCCGAAGCAAAACATTCCAAAACCGTTTACAGATTTACAGGTTTGCCCCAAAAAACCTTCCAAAATGAGGTTTCGACCTGTAAATTACAGACTTACAAGCTCGAATACAGGCTTGGCCTGAACCGCAATTCACGTCTTTCTACATCTTTCCGATTACAGGTTTACGGTTCAGGCCTCACTGGGGATGCTCAAACCTCCAATGGGGATTAGTGGAAGGTCACACTTCCGTCCCAGGCTTCAAGGCTTGGGGAAAAATTCACCTAGCTTGGAAGAAGCTAAACAAAAGACTGAATACTAACCCCTCCACTCATCGAGCTGAGGCTCTAAATACGTCTCTACGGTAGGACACTAGATACAAAGCTGGTCAACTGAGCATATCCAACGTCCAAGCTAGCAAACTGTACAACAAAGGATTGAAGCATGTGTAGGACATATGGGATAATACCCAAAGCCGCCTCAAATCAGCTCAAGAGCTTAGCAGGGAGTTTAATCTCAATCGTGAATAAGGAACTTGTCTCTCTAACTTGGTAAGTGAAACAAAATCTTTATTAGGCCATGTCCTTTGTTCATCAGAGACTGAATTAAGACTAGGGGCCTGGGTAGGAGCTTTTGACAATGATTTTAGTCAGGACCTCACCTTTATCTTAAAGACATCCACAATCCAGAACCCACGTTCCCTTACCAACATCCCATGCCTTAGAGATCCCAGTGTTTTCACACATATTTATGCAGTAGGCTCTAGATCACGCTTATTGTATAAACTTGAGCAGTTCTCTTCTTTAGAAAAATTAGCACAGTGGCAGGGATCCTTCCATCATTTTAGAGTAGAACAAATAGACAAATGGAAGGCATCTAAAGAAAAATACTATGTCTACTTTGGAAGACCAAAAAAATTAACACACATAGATTCTGCCTTGTGGAAATGGGCTTGTGGCACTCCCTTCAGGATGTATAGCTCAAGGAGAGATAAACAATTATTAATAGATAGATCCTCCCTTAGCAAAACAGTCCAAGAGAAGTAGAAAAGAGATGACCAAGTCAGATTCACCCCTAATTGGAAAAAAATATGGAAAGGTGGAAGATCCAAGAAAGAGGCTGACTTTATGTGGTCCATTTGGCACCAAACAGTGGCAACAAACTCATAGAGAGGTAAATTCAATCCTCCTATAGATCAATCTTACATGATTTGTCCCAACATGCCAGTGGAAACCTACACACATTGTTTTTACGACTGTAAAAATGCAAAAAAGGTATAGAACTACTACTTCCACCTTGTGCATATTTTGCAGAGAGGCAGATACAACTTGTCACCCCCACAAAAGTTCTCTTTTGGACAATGTGTGCTTAGTAAAACTGTTACATTTAGAAAACATGGTCTAGTTAAAATTTGGTCTCTACTTAGGGAGATAGCTCTGTGGTGTATATGGAGAAGCAGGAATACTAAAATCTTTGAGAATGAGTGTTGGCCTCCGCCAGGTGGAGTTATCTCCAATTGGCTCTAATTAGTTTTCTCTTTCTTTCTCAAATTCCGGTTACTTTCTGCCTGGATGAAAATTCGATGAGGGTTGTAATTTTCTTCCGCCAACGAGGTTTGTTCATTTGCCCCCCCCCTCCCAAAAAAAAAAAAAACTTGGGTTCCATTTTCATTGTGCATTATGAAACCGGTTGATGAAGAAATGAAGAATGGAAGGTTGTCCCTTGTAGAAATCTTGTCCACTGATATACATTCATAATTGACAAGGTATCTGTATTGATTCATAAATGACCCAAAAATTTACTGAACTTTCAAAAAATTCAAGTAAAAAAGTCAGATTCCTTTGGTAACTAAAGTTACCAATTGATAGCACATATTTCCACTATATTCTTGGTTTTAGTTAAAATTTGGATTTCTTTCTAATTTTAGTAAGAACAAGAAATCTACCTGGATACTTTGTTATTCATATGCTGTAGGTCTCTTAGTTGAAATTCTCTCTTGCACTTCACTTTAATTTTACTAGCGGTCCTATCTTCTCAGAAAAACACATGGCAATACGGTCAAGTCATGTGAGCCATAAAACCGTCCTCTGCCATACTTGTTTTCCTGGTAATAATTATAGGGGAAATCTGGAGTGAAGGCAATAAGTTATGCTTTTCACAAGGCAATAATTTGATTGGATGAGAGTTTCCAAGAGTGGTGGAGAGAAGGCAAAGAATTAGGGTAAAAAATGAGCAAAGTCTATTCCTACTTTATACAATCAGACCTTGATAAGTATTATCTCAATAAGTTTTAAAATTTTATGTGTTTTGGAGATTTTGGTTCTCTTAAAATTAATACTAGTTTGTGTTATGTGTTAAGTGTTATGCAATGTTGTGCTCCCGACTTTGTTAATTCTAAGTCGGTAAATAATAATTTTTCAAAAAGAGGCTTTTTGTAAGAACCATCGCTTAGGGGAAGATAATTTTGAGGTAAAGTAATAGTTTCCAATTGCAAAGTGACTCTAGATTTCATTGAAATGCTTTCATCTCAACAACAAGGTAGTGAACCCAAAGATAGTAATCTTGATAAAGCTAATCCTCACAATATAGTAGAGGAGGTTGTAGTCTTTAAAGTGCTCTTCAAACTTTAACCCCTAACTATCCTTAAAACCCAAAATGGGTTTTTGCACTTTCGGGCAGCCCAGATGGAGGGGTTAAAAGTAATATTTTTTTTCAAGATTTTTACTGGATGCTCCCTTTACGGTAAGGTCTATGTAGTAAAATTTTTGAAGCCAAATTCCAATTTTAGAACCTTCATCTAGAAATTTTAGGTTTCAAATCCAAAACGGGCAGTCTAAAATTAGGTCTTTTTACAAAAACAAAAATTGAAATATGTTCATAACCAAATCACTATTCAAATTCCATAGTGACCCAAGTAAAAAAGTTTACCAATTTTACAAGGGCAGCCTCCAAAACTTACAAAGACAAGCTTCAAAGTTTTTAGTAATTTTTGAATTTTTCCTTTAAAAATTTGTCAAAATTCGAGATTTTTGAATTTTTGAATTTTTTTTTCTTCTGAAAATCACAAATTTATGAAGGTACCTACTCACCGTTAAATTTTTCTTCAGCTCACAAATTGTTTTTGTAATGCATGTTTTACTATTTTGTCAATTTTATACCTTATTATAGAAAATAATTTTTATGAAGGTCTAAAAAGCGTTTTTTTGGCCTAATTTTTTGCATGAGCATACCTAACTTAGTTAGCTACATGGAAAAAAATGTGACCAAAATGTTTGAAGTAATAATCATCAAGTCTCCCTTTGGCCCATTTGCACCATGCCTCTCGGCCAAGGCCCAAAAAAATATCTGCTGAAACTTTGAACACTACGATCTCACTAATGAAAAACATCCAACGGTTGAAATTTGAATCAGTTCTTCCAAGTAGGGTAAGGTACAAGATCTTACGGTTGAATTTCCAAAAAAAGATAAATAAATTGTTTCATATCCTCGGGAGGGCATAGTAGTAAAAAATGGCAGTTTTGAGGATTCAAGCTCTCAAAAACACAAGGAAATTTAGGGGTTAAAGAAGATTTTTGGAGTAAAGACTTAATGACACCGTGTTATTTGATAGAAATATTAAAACATAAGAAAATAAAATAAAATCTTGGGGTGTAGCAGAAACTCGCCAAAGTACATACTAAAGATTCTTTCTTTCGAAGGACTAAGGTGAATAATGAATCAATATTTTGTAATCTCATCCATTTTTTCCATAAATTTTATGTATTTATCTTTTCAATTCTTGTTCGCATTATTTTTTAATGAATGTTACAAAATCATGGACATCACCTTCTATAAGTGTTAATGTATTACTGTTGTCTAATTTGTACATGAAATCATGCTTCCTATTTCTAACACTTATCGAGGTTTGATTATGTAGGGGACTCCCGGTTTAATGGAGAAGGGAGAACTTAGGAAACTTTTATGTAACGTTAATTTAGAATAAGATCTTGTAAAAATGTTTGAACATGAACATACTTGTAAAGAATGGTCTTGGCATAGCGCTAGGCATGCCAAGGCGTCAAACACACCTGGATTCATTAGAGAATTGAGACAACAAGATAATATGTTTTTCCATAGTGAGTATTACATATTGCTTTGGTGACATCAAGTCTAAAAGGACTATGTGAGCATTGTATATGTTGTATTAGAGGAAAATTGGGGTCACAAAAAGGCCCTCTAAGACAACCCGGATTAGGTAAACCGGCTGCCCAAAGGCCCCTTTGCTGCTGGCAGCAGATGCGAGAAATGCTGCTCGCAGAGTTAATAAAGGGAGTTCTGTGGAGTAGAAGAGTGCTCGCTGGCGCTGATGTGGCTAGGGTTGAATGGTTAAATGTTTAGACTGTGCTAAACTGTAACTCCTTCCTTTAATACGATGCCAGATATCCCTACTGATATGAGCAGCAGGGCTCAGGATGTGTGCGCAGCAGCAGTGCTTGCTGTCAGCGCTGATCCTTGAGGTGATTGGTTTGAACCCCCATGCCCGCAGCGCTAGCACCACGGTGGCACCTAATTGGGTGCCACCGTCAAAAGTGCTCGGGCACCCTTTTTTTTTTTCTTTCTCACGTGCCAGTCCCAAAGGCCTTTTTGTGACCTCAGTTTTCTCCTAATGATGGGAGTCATTCTGAAGTGCTCCCGCCAGTTTTCCTTTGTCAAGTGTGTAACAAACAACGACTTCTAGAGCTCCAAGTATGTAGGACATTGATGTGATTTAAGAAGTTGTATTTAAATTATGATTGTGATTTATATGACCATGCTTTGAGAGGTTCAATAATTAAATATCGTACCTTAGGGTCAACTTCAGCACCCCTTGGTTATATAATTAATTAATTTCAAATTTTAACGTCCGGTGGTAAAAAAAATAATTTTAAAATTTTTGACTTTTTGAAAATATAAATAACTGTAAGTTCGACTTTCATCTAGAATTGATGAAGTTTCATCGAATGTTTGTTATTTTGTCATCTTGATTTGACGGTGACAATTGCCCTTTCAATTAACTTACCCTAAACTTTCATTTTGCTTTGCTTAACCAACCCTTATTTCAGTGTTTTTCATGGAGTTTGCTTGTGCAAGTGGTCGTTTGTCAGCATTCTTTTGAGAGCTTTGCAACACTATATTCGATTTTGTAAGAACTTGTTAGTTATAGGGCTTTGATTTGGATGATTGAGAGTATGGCTAAGCAATAGCTTTTGAGCAATATGTTCACCATTATAGGCAAAGAGGAAATAGAAGATAGGGTTGAGCGTGACTTTACACAACTGCATGTGAAGATGGAGTTGGAGCAATCTATGAAGATAGAAGTTCAAAAGCGACCGGTGGGTAGGCCCAAGATGGATAATAAAGCTGTGCTTCTTCCAACCAAAGAAGACAAATCAAAGGCAACACCAAGAATCACAAAGGTTAGGGGGCAATACACAAACTAGTTTGTTCCATCTCTTTGGGATCCTATCTACTCAGCTGTTAGTCTTCATAGAAGTCTTGGTCTTGCTCTAAGGTACTTGCAAGTGATGTACAAATTACCAAGTCAAAACAAGAGTGTTTATGACAATTTGACTAGAGGTTCTTTGGGAGAGTGGTTCCTTGGGGGGAGGGGGGGGGGGATACTATATGTTTCACTCAAACATCACGTGCGATAATGGAGTATTTTAGAAGGGCTATTTGATTAGCTCACTTGAATTAATGGTATGCTTTGATTATCTAATTTTCTACTTCCTGTGGATTTAAAATGCCCTATTAGTAGTTCTAATACTTAGGGTATGTTAATTTGAGTGACTCTTAATTACTTACAAAAATTAGAATTAGGGGGAAAAAAACGTTTCTAACTGCACAAGTGTGAATTCATTAGAGGATTTCAGCAAACAAGCATTCAACAAAAATCATTTAGCAAACAAGCAAGACTGGTTGAAGGCTATCACAAAACAGTCACAGACTAGTGGCAATGCACATTGCTCTAAGTGTGCAATGGTTTAGGGTTGAAGTGCAGGACAATTAGTACAAGGAAATTCTCAAACCCAGACAACATTCGGATGAAGAAAGCATCACAACAGATCTGCAAGGAAACGGTATTCGAAAAGAGGACATCATGCCAATCATGCGACAAAAAACCCAGACTGAATTGCAAACTGTTGAGAGTTAGATAAACAAAATTACACATGACACATTCAGACGTAGACTCTTCAATATTCGCCGTTAGCATTAGCAATGTAAATATGTTTACAAACACGTTTCAGCTTGCATTTACAAGAGTTTCATGATGTCTTCTCCGACCTGAACCTAGGACGCATCACCATGTTCTAGCGAGGGGTTCGCTCAGTCCAGGCGCTCAAAAAAATACACACATTTACAACAACGTTTCCAACATTTCAAAACCCAGGGCTCAAGTTTTTTCTCAAGTTCTCCCCATTACAGTCTGCATTATTTCTAAAAGTTGGAATCTCTCAAATTACGAGAAGAAGGCATTGGTGAAACCCAAATGAAACAAGAGTACAGACGTCAACTTCAGCAAGAACAAGACGATACAAAGCACGGAAACTAGAAGTGATGGCCTGGAGTGAACCAGGGCAAGGGGCTCGGCTGGAATTTCTGATCGAGATCAGGCTTGATCTCAATTCCCTATCCAGACGTGAGCAGGTTCCAAAGTTGTACCAACTCCTCCAAACTGAGGTCTCCAAGGGGGGCAGTTCTCAAACGTATGGACATTGCATGGCCGAGTCTCCAAGAGCAGTTGAACAACAAGAGGTTGGAGTCAAATTGCTGACGCACGTACTGGTCTGCGGTTAAGAACATTGCCCTCCTAGACTGCTGCAGATCATAACGAGGAAGACGGTACGAAGGGTAACCGCGCCATCGATGTAAGTGCGCCATGCCTTCGAAGTCCCGCGCAGTATCAGGAAGAACTTGAGGAGGTCGTTGCGAAGCTCTTCATCCTCTCCAAGATCCCAGATGCGCACGTACTGGAGTCAACGAGCATTGAAGCAGAAAATGCAGAGCTCCTCTGGCGCCGGGGTTTTGGAGGTCTCCACCGTCTCGACGCCTGCATCAACACACACAAGGGGCCAGAGCGACATTGCGGTACAAGTAAGTTTCTGATCAACCATCGTTCCAGACCTGATCTGCTCTAAGACGAAGGTGAGAACGAAAGGAGCTTAGTGGAAATAAGCGAAGCAATGTGCATGTGCAGTGTGAAGTACAAAGTGACAAATTCTGGAATTTGAGGAAGACGATGAATACGTACCTGTGGTCGTGGGAGAGAGAACCCAACGCCGCTGATGTTGTATATTGTCTCACCTAACTCCGTGGCCTCCAACTTAATCATCATTCCAGAGTACTTGTCTTCTGATTAGACGTTGACTTTGACGGCTGATCTCATCATTGCCACCAAATGATGGCTGGGATGGATGGGACATGGAGTGTTACTTACTCAACTAAAATCAACTTTCTCTCTCCATTCACCCTCTCTCCACAAAGCAACATAATTACCCCAGAGAATAATCCCATCCATCCCCCAAACATTCGCATATGAACCAAAGGAAATGCAACCCAAAATCTCAAACAAAGGTGACATAATAAGAAGGCAGTTCTAGAACAGAGCATATAAAATTTTAATCAAACGGGTGCACACAAATTCAGGTATTCCCTTCACCTCTTTTCAGCCACAAAAGTATTCAACGTATCAGCATCCTCACTATTAAGAGTGTAAATCTTAGTCGAAGCATTAAAGGTAAGGGTAACAGAGGTAATGATGCTATCCATGTCAATCCATGCAAAATCTGCATGGTTGTAACGAAATTTAAACCGACTTGATTGGATGGTGAAATAATACATCATTACCTCATATCGGGGGCTATCCTTCGATGCCTTGCCCCTGTTGGCTGGACAATTCATTATATCAACAGGGGCGTAAACATTGCTCTATGTTTTCCCTTGGCTCCTCCGAATGAGCTGGATTCGTCCAATCCACCATGTCCCATGGTCTACGCCGGACAGTATACTCGACGGGGCTCCACTTCGTGACAATCTATTCCTTTTAGTTGCAGCCTTGACTGTAGATCCAAGGGCTGTGGTATTCCATTGCACAAAATAAATCCCACAGTCCGTGCCAACTCCTACCATATATGTTGTAGAAGAACTAGCAGCATTAACATAGTCCTCGCTGTTATTCAAATAAATGGAATGTTTCACTCTCGTAAGCCTGTCCTTAGAAAGGAATGGATTGCAATTTAACTGTGACACAAGGGTTGATTTAAAAATAATTTTGCCCTCATACTGTACTGTTGGATCCACCTTCGGATGAGACTGAACTGGTATGACCTGGTCTTCATGACGGTCAAGAAGGTCACAAACTGCATGTCGTGTCTCTCCTTCTAACACATCGAAGTGGTCCACACCGTCATCGCATTCCAACTCCTCGTCTAAACTTACCTGGTCTGTTCCCGAAGGAGTGTCATCTTCTACAGATCGGGCACGTTCCAACTCGTCTCTGACGACTTCCACGTCGCCATCTTCGCCGCGCACAGGTTTTTTGTTCTGCAGAAACGTCCAATGCTTCGGATCCTTCTTCTCAGATCTCCATGGAAATTGGAACCACTCTTTTAGAGCTGGACAGGCCTACTCGCTTGGAGCCATGTTCAAGCCTTTTAACATAGACTGCGCAGCCTTCAATCCCTCCTTCAAAGCCGCAATCACATCCTCATTGGACGCCAGGGCACTGTAGTCTCCAAGATCACAAGGCGTCTCCCCATCCTCCAATTTATGAAGGTCAGCCCAAATATTTTCCATCTTGTTGTGGAGCTTACCAAATTTAAGTCCATATTCTCCATACTCAATTGTTGACAGGTGATTTAATGTATTTGCTTTGTTTACCAGTTCGTGGAAGTCGTAAGCTCTTTCTTGTCCCACCATCCCTCCAATCCTCGAAAAGAAAATCTCGCAGGAGTTTGAACTAGTCAGATGCAATGGAACCGGTAAATCTGGAAATCTATCCCTGAAATGACAAATTAGTAGAACGACAAAATGACACGACATTTGTATGTCTAGGAAACACTGGTTACTAATGAAACACTCAGATGGGACAGCTAATACCGAATTCCCAAGCTCCATGATTTCCATGCTTCATCCATAACTTCCATGATCTTAAAAAAAAAAAAAAACTTTAGAAGTCAACACAATTCTAGCTCTAAGGTCCAACCTTGGAGAACAAAAAATATCGATATAATCTGCACATATCTCGAGGTAACATTTAGTTCCTAGAGTTCTCTCCTGACGCACGTTAGGTGTCATCCGAAGTTCACGTAAGCAATTCCTCACGGGGGCAGAGCACACCCTCTGAGCCGACCTCCAATTTTGTTTGTCAGTACGCTTAGTATCTTCCTGCTTCAAACCATGCATATCAAAACTGTAGCGATGAGTTTCTTACCATTGTGAATGTAATCTTGATCGTGGAGTCCGGTGACGTTACCTGCACCACCGAGAGTCGCACTGAATTGCCAACCTTCCCATTCTATCTTAAACCGCGGCCCTTCTAAATTCCTGTAATCTGCAAGCATAAGCTGTCTTCTTCGAGAATCTCCATCACTCGCATGGCCGATGATGGGCCCCACTAATTCTTCACACTCTTCTGCCCACATGGAGTCTATCGCATTCCATTGACTCTTTACCCAGGCGGAGTCGAAGCAGTTACATGTACAGGATGCCACCAAAACCAGGCGAGGTAATTTTTCATGCAATGGATTCACGACGATGACCCTGGCAAATCCTCCAATCTTGTTAGTTCAAAAAGAATCTATAATTTTACTGTACCCCTCTGAACCATTACCTACGACAGGTTTGAAAGAAGACACACATATATGATTGTCTTTGGGACCACAGAAACCAGCCAACGTGTCCCATTTTGACTCCCACGTAATTCTTCCCTTAACTTTAGTTTCATCCTCCGCGAGTATTACCGGGACAGGCCCACTGATGCTGAGAGTTAGTTTTGCATTTTTATAAATTTCTGCTACTGATCTAAATATCTCTACGTATTCTCCAGGGATGAATTGAACACCTTTCTTATTTTCTCTCTTTACTGTGGATAGAGTTGGGCCAACAAAATTGAGCGAAAACAAGTCAACCATTCGCCTTCCACCATATATTTTCATAGCTTGAGCAAAACACTTAGAATTTCACTATGTCTAATCACTCGCTTACTTCGATTTAGGTTTGCAGCCACATCTTTCAGAAAGTCCCAAAGGGCTGGTTTCCCCCCCAAAGGCTCATGTACGATGGGCCGCAAGAATATTATTACAAAACTTGAAAAGATTTCCATCGCTGGAGGACATAGCAGCAGCCTTCTTCAGAGTAGGACGTTTAACTTTTAATTGCGCAATCCGTGCCTTCACACTTCAACTCTGCAACTTCTCCAACCGATACCTCTATGCCAATGCTCGGCTTTGTCCTGACAACTCAAGACTCTAAAGATAACCCACCCTTCTTCCACCCCCTGTGGTTCTCTCACCCCTCTTCGCCAGTGATCGCTCTTCTCTCACAACCCTCAATCTGAAGTCAGTACAACCAGGTATTTGATCACACATGCTGCAGGTCAAGTTCGGGAAAGGAGAGCCAGACATCGAAATTCTACTGCACTCCCGATGTCTAAAGGTCCCCTTTACCTGCACGCTTTTATCATTCATATTAATTAAAGCATTAACGTGAGGTTCAGGATACCATAAAACACCGGGGACTACGTCGTTCAATAAACCATCAACAGCATATTCTTTCTCACCATACTCACAAGTTGGTCCCCTAAAACCCCAACACATTAATCCTACCACCCCCCCCCCCCTCTATCATACATCTGAGATTCACCTTCCTTACTAGACGCTGTTGCGCCCTCGAACCACGAATGCAGGACAGATTGATTTGCATGAGCACTTGATGATGAACGTTTTGGTCTTCTTCTTTTCCCACTTGAAAGAGCTCTGGTCGCACCATTGCTTCTATTAGAATCTTCTTTTGCCTTCGCATGTTTCGATCCATTCAAGTGGTTCATGAGGTTGCTCTCTAGATTCATCTTTGGAGGACACAACTGAAAAAACTTGCGGCAGTAACTACAGCGGACCTTCACCCAAAAGTACTTCATCTCGGTTGAGTCACTCATGTCGCCAAAAACTGTGAATGGCTTCGTTTCCTCCTGCACTTTCTGATTCACCCCTTCCAGAATGAACAGCCCGTCATTTATCCGCTTCCTATGATCTTCTTGCTTCAGAATAATGGCCTAGCTCCCTTCCACTTCAGATTGAGGATGGTCCAAGTATTTAACACTATGCTTACTGCACCAGTTCTTGATGTGCGCAATACTCATCAAATGACTCTTCTTGAAGTTCCCGAACAGATAATTTACTGTAAATTTGCTATGATCGCCACTACTCCCGCCCATCTCCTTGTTGCATTCCTTGCAATGCAACTTCACGATCCTCAACCCATTATGATCCGAAGATCGAAGCCCCCACTCATGGTCCTCCAAGCACATCCTCTTCATCGTCACCCTAAGTTTCTCCTCCTGCTTTCGATAGTAGTCCATTACCTCAGTTGGAATCAAGGTCGCCTTTAGATCAGCGTCTTCTTCACTGAGACCACTCACCCTCGATGAAGCATTTCGGTCTATTGCCTCGGGAACCCCGTCGTCATTGAGATATTTGAACCCTGCGTTTGCCTCCTCCTCGATCCGGACCATCTGTCCAACATCTTCAAAGTCCATGACGTATGAGCCATCCCCCAACTTCCTCCGCTTGGCATTACCTCCATTCTCCGCTGCACATTGAATCACGTACACGTCCCCCTGTATCTTATTTAGTCGCTCCAACCTTGAATTGATCCTACAACAATCTTCCAGGTCCCAGAAATCGAAACTGAACTCCAGCACTTGTTCTGCTTCGGGCGTCTCCCTCAACTGCGCAAACAACTCCACATCTCCAAGATGTAGAGGCCCAAACAGCGTAGGAGCAGCGCCCTCGTCTGACAATGTCCATAGCTTCACTCGGCCCGTCCTCAATACCTTAAACCGTAATCCTAGTCCACCAAATCTGAACCCTAAAACACCCAACACTCCCCTCCCTTTCAGATTGTTTCTTCTTCAGGTTCAATGCACGATACAGAATAAACGAGTCAGGAAATCCCACCCCATTGCATGGACACAACCCAAAAGAATTGATTGAGCAATTCACCTTGAAGCTGATAGTGCTCCAAGTCCTGGACGCACCTACTTTCCGATGTCTTCCACAGCAGGGAACCCCTTTCAGACAGATATTCCGCAACTCGTGTGTATACTTCAGGCCTTGAAAATCAAAGGACGCATGCAAAGCTTTGCCAACATCAACACTTGAAATCTCCGTGACATGCAGGTAGTGCAGAAACAAGCGAGAAACGGTTTAGATCCCAGTGCAACTCTCGCCGCCATTGAAATTCCAAAAACCCTAAACTTAGATCAGAAGGCCGTTTGGTCCAGCTCATGGACAGGACCCGTCATCCTCCATATTTTCCAATGTCATCCTCCAAGTTTCATCCTCCCCCTCAAAACCCAAGGCAGATATTTTTAATTTGTTTTTTCCAATTTCTCTCTTCACACAATATGTAATGTAATTTTTATTAAATATTGCTTCTTTAACATATGGCTATTTTACTTCTAACTTCTCATTCATCATTTAATCCACCATTCCTTATATCTAATATTTTTCTAAAAAAATTCCTCGCTTGAATTAAATACTTCCTATGTTTTATTGCACGTGACTTTCTAATTTACCGCTAGTGCCCCCCCCCCCCCCCCCCCCCCACCCCACGGGAGTGGTTCATTAAAACAAGGGAAACATGCAATCTTCAAAGAAATAGGAGCTTATACAGGTGGTGTTCAACATTCATATGTTTTGTCTAAACATCATGACATGAAGAGGAGATTATCAGTTTGCTATAGGCACATTGTGAGGCAGGTCAACCTTTGTTTTTATCTTCAGTGAGGAATTTAATTCGAACCCTCATTCAGAAAAGAGAGCCTAGCCTCCTACATTTTCAACGTCCAAATGGTTTTAGAGTTTCTTTAGAATGGATAAGAGATTTTGTGAGAACAAACCTAGATTGGAGCTTTAGAAAAAGCACAGGTGCAGCAAGAAAGCTTCCAGGAGATTGAAAGCAACAAGGTTTAGAAATGGCACATCGAACTGCCTACCTCATCAAAACTCATTCCATTCCACCCGAGTTGGTCATCAATACAAACCAAACCGGGATACACTTGGTACCAATCTATAGGACCCGCACTTGGGCAAAAAAAGGCTCTAAGCATGTACAAGTGCTTGGCATGGAGGATAAAAGGCAGATTATTGCTTCTTTATCCTTTTCAGCACGTGGACAATTTTACCTTTGCGGATTTTTTTACAGGGTCAACTGAACGGTCTCTACCTCCTCCAAATGCAAGACAATTACTCTGTGAAGAGGTAGGTTGGCATTTAACATTCTCTAGCAATCACTGGAGCAACTTGACAACATGCAAACAATTTGTGGAAGAAGTTTTACAACCATATAGAAGAAGACAAGTGCAAGCAATCGGGTTAGATTCAAATTCAAAGCTGATTTGGATCTTGGACTACTCGAGTGTGCATATTTCGAAAGAATTCATCTCTTACCTGAAGTTGACACATGCAGAGATTCTTCGTATCTTTGTCCATGCAAACTGCACAAGTTTCTTCCAGCCTCCAAATGTGATGTTACGGCGTCCTTTCAAGCATGGTTTTCGATAGTAGTTTGATCAATATACAAGTGAGACTCTTGGCAAGCAAATCATTGAGAGGCAGCTTCAAGATGTCAAGTTAGACACTAAGTTGTCAGTGGTATAGCTTATGATCTGCGAATGGTTATTTCGTGCATGGCAAAATATCAACAAGCCAAGCATGATACAAAAAGGCTAATCTATGTGTGGTTTATATCAAGCTTTTGAAACAACATTTCAAACATCAGCAATGGATGCACACATAAAGAGCTCTTTGTTTAAAGCATTGGTGGATGCTGAACAAGATTTTAGAGAAAAAGAAGATGATACAGATCGAGATCTAAGTGTTGAAGTTATGATGAAGAGAAGTTTGTCTATGTTTGTCTAAGTTTCTCTAATGTAGCAGCAGAAAACAAGAGATCTATTGTCTGTACCATGAAAGACCACGCTAGAGAAAGGTATGTTCAATCATTTATACACTTAGAAATCGATTTCAAATCTCAATTCTTGAAATACAAAATGTTAGAATGCAAAAATTCTAAACCTTACAAAGACTTATACATGTGTCCTCTATCTTCTTTGACTACAAACCTGCACAAAAATGACAAGACAAGCAATGAGCAAGGTGGGAAGAGAAAACGACCAAGGGCAAATAGTTAGGAATGACGTCAAATCCAAGAAATAAGAGAGACTAACCAGACCGGCGGCAGAACGATGTTGCAGCGGCAGAACGATGCTGCCGTGGCAGAACGATAATGCACCCTCATGCACCAAACCTTCATGCACCAGACCTTATGGTGCAACGCCAACCTTTGGCAGAAGGATTCTGCAGTAGCAACCTCCTCCACCAGACCGGCGACCTCCTTCAGTAGACCGCCGACCTCCTCCACCGACGAGCTCCTCCACCAACGCGTCGACCTCCTTCGCAGATGTTTTCCAGCGGCAACCTCCTCTGGCAACCTCCTTCGGAGGCCCTCTCTAGAGCTCTTCTAGGGGTGCTTTGACTCTTAGTAGAGTGGTACTCTCTCCTCTCTCTCGACTACTAGTAGCCTTAGAAACTAACCTCTCTCCTTGACATCAACGGTACAACACGCAAGGAAGAGCGAGCGAGAGTCCTCGGACTGGAGTAGAAGTAACGGTGGCACGCGAAGAGGAAAGGGACGCGAATTGGGGAGGAGCAGAGGAGCAAGGGAATGGTCTAGAGCGACGCCGCTCGAGCGAATGAGCCCGTTGTGATGAGCTTTGTGTGGTCTGCTACGAGATCCACTTTCTGTGGTTAGTGCTAGGCTTGCCTCGTGCTAATAACGATGAGTTTGACCTTGCATTTGCTTTACATGGGGGTTAATTTTGTCACTGCTAGCTTGTGCTCCATGATGGATGCCTATTTTCAAGAATGCAAGGCGCTCGTGAGTGTATTTTGGTAGTGTCTAGTCTTTGTCAGATAACTCCAAACATTTATAATATATTTGACTTTCAGTTCATGAGATGGATTTCAAGATATTTTGGCATTCTTTTAAATGTATTTCATGGTTTTCCGGCAAATTGACAGCGTAATTTTTATAAAAAAAAACGGCATTATTATTTTGAATTATTTTCTGCCAAATCTGACCCTAAGGTATGGTAACCTAACATGAAAGGAAAACTGAGGAAATATGTTTCGAGCCGGTAGTTCCACATGCCCAAATGAATAGATTTTATATTGTCATGTTGAGGATTATCGCAAGAGCATCCTAAGCAGTTGGGGGGAGTGGGACTTATGGGGTAAGTGTGCGTAGTTTAGATCATGTAGCAGAGCCAAGCATGCAGCCTTATGCTGCCTCACAATTGCAGCATTCTAGGAAGCTCTAGCACTTGTATAATCATGCTTCTAGGGGTTCTACACTAAGATCTCTGGCTATGGTGGGACAGAGCAACGTTGCCTTCCCCCTTAGTGCCACCCAATTATTGTCAATCGTATTTTTTAGCTTTGGTATTTTCTATTCTTTTGGGATTTGTTGTTTATATTGTCAATGATGGCGTTCTATGCTTTTAGATCCAGAAAGCAAGGGCACAAAATGTTAGTTACAGTGAGATGCAAATGCTCAACGTAGATGCACAAAAAGGAATTGTAGAGATTCTACTGGCACAGACGGGGGAGGGTACTGCGCGGATTGTGAACTCACTTGTGGTTTGTGAAAGAAGTAACAAAATCACCATTGACCAAAAGGTTTCAAAAATAAGGTTAATGAATATGACGATCTTCCATGTCAAAGAGAATTCCGGACGTCCATATCTCCACGCTACAATAAAAGTCTAACAATTCACTTAAACAACTATCTTGCCACGGTGGCTATCATGTTTATGCCCTCAAAATCAATGCAAAAAACATCGGGGATATCCTATGGCAAGCAACAATGTCCCAAGCAGAGTTATGCTAGAGTAAAAATCCAACTCTAGGCAAAGCAAAAACTGAAAACAAAATTCTAAAGTTACTTTTAATCGACTCTGACAAATCGTCAACTACCTTGTCTATTGTGGTACCAATTTAACCGCGTGGGCCATCCCAGCGAACCTCCGACACGCATTGAACTAGATTTATTTATCAACTGTTAAGTTCCTTTATGTGATCTTGAAAAACACATTCTCCCGCCATGCGTGACGTAACAAAGGCATCCATGAATGATACCAACAAAGGTTTGATTGAGCAACGAAGTCACAGCCACTGCCCGATGGTAGATGGACCACATGAAAGCCGCATCCTTTTGGAGGCGCCTCTTGGCGCACATCTCCTTCCAGTTTGGTTTGAAGGTTGGAAGAAACAGTCTTGCCTCCTTGACCGCAACTGATCATTCCAACCCTCGACAAGATGGAGGGAGCGTAGCGGCGAGCGGTTACTCCATTGCCATTGGCCGAGGACAAATGGAAGCGCATAGACATGTCCTGCAAAGATAGAGAACGGGAGTCTACGATGTTCCGAATCCCAGATGACGGTGATAAAACGAACTCGACGGAAGACTCTAACGTGGACTAACTTTAGCATATGGAGCGGTCCGAGGTATCAAAATTGTTGAAGCAATCCAAAGCAGGTGGAAGAATGCCCACGTGAATTTCAGCCGGCTAGGAATTGATCTGTGGAATTTAGAAGCGAGAGATCTGGTTGACCATGTCATGGAGCTCAGTATACCAACTGCGCCAGTTTGGATTGGCCACGACCATTCATCAAAAGATGTATCCACCAACAGGGGATGGGTTGTAGTATATTCTCTAGTAGGCGCTGTAACTAGGCTTGAAACTCTTAACAAGCTTGGAGATCTGACCAAGTATAGAAACAAAACTATTCATGTTCTAGAGGTTGTGGAAGGAGCGGAGACTGCTACAATGGAGGGCAGCGACTCGTTTTGGTTTGAAGCTAAAATGAAAACCAATGTGTAGATGAGAATCCACGACCTCATCGGCATTGATTGGGGCCACAACAACCACAGAGCGGTCTAGCCCACGCCATGCCTTGAAGATGAAATTCCAACATTGCAAGGTCTTGAACGGATCTCTGTGTTGTAGTCCTACGAGCCTCCTATAGAGGTCTTGCGCGGGCTGCGCTCCTAGGCGGGTAGCCCAAGTCTGCCCTGTCCCGAGACCCCCGCGAGGAACTTTTGGGCTCCGTCCCCGACGCAACTAGGCTTGCTCCGTCCTTGGGCCTTTACTCCGTCGCCCCTTCCGTCATTGGTGAGTCACCCACCCCACCGCCAATAGAGCCCTCCCTCCCTTCCCCCTTGTGATCCCGAATCCCTACCGCACCCATTTTCGTGTCTCTCCGCTATCAATACCGCACTCCGCCGAGTTGCTCCAGCTCCGTGCTCCTATGCAAGCAAGTATCGTCTTGGGGGCCACGTCACCGTAGGTGAGCCCTGTCTTAGGAGTCGCCATTAAGGTGGACGTCGTGGACCTTGCTACAGAGCACAATCCCTTTATTGGAGACTTTGAAGGGACTGAATATTGACCATGTCTAGAAGTCGTTGGTGGAGATGAGGAGAATGGAGAGCCTTCGAGGGACAGGAAGGTAGACCTGCCAAGCGGAGGAGGCAAGGTTCAAGGCATCACCTTGGACAAACTGCGTGCCAGGTTGCAGGTACCACCTCCAACGCCATTCGACAGGACAAATATCGTTTGGAAAGGTAGGACGAATCAAGGTTGTGGTAGATGTAGACAAACCTTTAGGGCAATTTTTCCCTGGGATCGGTTGGGTGATTTTGTTGATGGTGAGCAGAGCATGAGGGACTTCCCCTACACTTTCACTGAGGTCCCTAGTTTGGGAATGATGATTTCATATGGCTCATAGGAGTGCATGGTCATGCCATTTGGTCTTTATAATGCATCAACTACCTCCACCACTATTGTGAACAATTTTTTTGATGAAGAGATGCAATATTGTCATCATTCTTATCTACTTAGAGGTTGTGGAAGAACATGCTAAGCATGTGTACGTGATGATGAGGAAGCTAATGAATAACAAGTTATGGCCAACAAGGACAATTTTGAGTTTGTTTTTAAGATTTTGAAGTTTAAGAGCCATGTGTTAGATGATGAAGGGATCAAGGTGGATTCCAAGAAGATAAAGGCCATCCAAAAATGGCTAATAGAAGACAAAAAAGGATGTGAGTTCCAATTTTAATTTGTCTAATTACTTTTGGAAGTTTGTCAAGAACTTTCTTAAGGTAGCAAATTCTTTTGTTTAACATTTTGGGCATCAAAGGTGAAGACATGAAGTGCAATGAGGCTTGCAAAAATGCAATACAAAGTCTAAAAGAATTATTTTCAAGTGTCTAGATATTTGATATTAGACAAACCAATTGAAGTCATTTGGATTCTAGTGATTTTGAGGTTGTGGGATTCAAGTGAAAGAAAAACATTTGATTGGATAAAAGATCAAAAACAATAAAGGTAGTCAATTGAGAAGACCAACTCATGAGAAATACCTTTATGCAATGATGCAACTTTTTAGAACATATAGGCATTTTATTTAAGGATTGCAGACTAAAGTCTTTACAGACAAAAAAGTTCTTAAAGATTTGGATTCAAAGGTTCAAGCTATACAATAGATACCAACTTATACAACAATTGTACAAATTGACTTTTGGATTATCAACTTTATAAAATGTCTGGCTCAGTTGATCATATTAGACTACTACTCATTATAAAAGATTTAGATAATCCTTATATTTTCTTTCAACTTTTTGATAACCTTTACTCAGACCCTACAACCATGTTCTTTGGTGAAAACTTGTCTCAACTCATCTCTTATTCTGTCCAATAATGTACAATTTGAGGTGAAACAACACGCCTTTAACTTCTTATTAAAATGTTAGAACTTCTCTTTTATCTTTTTATTGTTTAATTGTTCTATTTTGATATTATGTTGTATTTCTTCCTAGTCCAGCAATTTGCAAACACAATCAAAAGATCATTAAACTTAAAATAAATATTTTTTAAATTCCAAATTTTAAATCAAGTCCCCTATGGATCATTTGAACTTGAAAGCATCTAACTTTAAGTAACGCCTTTCTCATTTATGTTGACAAACATTTATACAATGTACTAAATAATAAAAGTTATATGGAAAAATTAGTTGTAGGCATCACTTTCAACAACTTTCACTTACAAGGTACATCACTTTAAACATTTTGGATGCATAAATTTAAATGTCACTCTCTTACCTTTTCAAAAGTTTCAAAAAATATTATCATCTCACATCAAACTTTGTTGAATTTACTCCACAGCATAACAACTATTTATTCATAATTAAATTTCTAACATTTTAAAAACTTTTCTTCTTGTGATAGTTCAACTTGACTCTCATTTTATGTGGAATTTTCAATGTCTTAATTCTTACCTACATCATCATTTCCATGCGCTCTTCATCACAATTTATATACTACAATTGCATCTCCCGCCACAAAACACCAACACTATAATTGCCACTCCTTCTTCTACTTTGATTAAGTTTCCTCCTATACATAATCAACACTCCCTTTTAATTCACCATTGGTCTATCTTAAGGCACATTGCTTGTCATTATGACAACAAATACAATCTCATTAAAATCTATATTCTAGTTATCGCATTTAAATGCTACCATAGAATGTCATCAATAGTAAATGGTTGTCTCAAAACAAACTAGTATTATGTCACAATCAACTTCTACTCAAACAAGTTTTTTATCTTATTTTTATTTAATGGTCAACATGAACACCCTCATTTTTTATATTCAACATTTTACTTTATTTGAATCAGTCTAGAGATCTATGATCTATCTCTCATCCATTCCTTTGATATGTATATATTTCCACTACAAAATAAAAGCATGAAACTAACATCAATTAGGATATAGAAAATATGCATCTTTGTTTTTGAAAAGAACATTGAAAAGTACCTTACCACAATATTTTTGACCAAATTTGACCATTAGTTTTAAAAGGAATATTGCTTTGTTCTTTACATACTTCATACCTTACGATTATCTATGTTGTTCTTCAAAATTGAAGTAGTGTCTTATAACAAGGATACATAGATGACATTTGAAAGAACAATCCACTATGTTTTGCTCACCTTAAACTTATAACTTTGGTTTTGGATAAACTCCACACTATATTTGATATTACCTATTACCAATTCTCTTCTCTAATCACTTAGTCTACCACTCCAAACACTTACTTCTCTCCATCACTTCATTTGAAGAACTTTGCTTCCATCAAAAATATGAATGCATGTGAATGGTTTTGCATATGCCACCTTTGATTCCGCACTAAATGATATGTTTAACAAGCATTCAATTAGGCTTGCATATCTACCTAAGCAGATTCTACATCTTTAACTGTTTTTGTTATCTTTGTTAAAAGACGGTATGAAAAGTTTCATTTTGTTCACTAACTGTTTAAAACACCTCGGATATTGCAAATAATTTTTATGCTCTTCCTATAACCTACAAGAAATCTTTAAAACTTAAAATCTTGCCAAAGACAAAACCATGCTACTAAGCATCATATGAATCTTTGAAATGAGATTATTGGCTTTGAATCTAGTCCATTTTTATTAGACACCATCATTCCAACCAACAAATCTTTATTCATCCATAATAAGAAAATCTTGACACTGTACTTGTTTATTTGATCATCCATTTCCTCCATCTCTTATATGTTGTTGTGTATATTGTGTTCTATATTGTTTACCACTTATACAGAAGCAATACTTTGGTTTTCTTGGTCTTTGTCTAGTAGCTAATAACAAAAAGTCCTTGACAATTAAATACATCATTCATGTTGGTCTTTATTAAAAGATGACTAAGTGTTTATTTATTTTTTGGTTTTATATTAAGGAAGCCATTATAAAATTTGGTCTATTGCAATTGAAGGTTCTTCAAGGTAACCCTTCTCATTATTATGTTTTAGAGGATAAAAATATCGAATAATTCTTTAATATTAATCTCAGATAATTTGAGGTTGTGTACATTCATTGTAACCTTTGTCTTTAGAATCATTTCTTTCCAAGACCATAATTCTAGACATATTTCAAATTTTAATCAAAATACTTAGACTAAGATCAATTATAAAATAAATGAAAACAATTAACCACTCCTGCATAGAGTATAATTATCACCAAACCAAACAGTGACACAATTTTTTGTTTCTAAATTTAATTCCGATTCATATAACTTGTAGTGCATAATGTATAAAATACTTTGGTAAATGAAAGAACAGAATACAATTTCATGATACAATTAAAATAAAAAAAAAATAAAATAAAAAATAAAAAAATAAAAAAAAGACACACGTACGAAAATTTGACATAGCGGCAAATTTAATTGATGTTTTGTTCTGGTGGTTCTTTCCTTGATGGTTCCGATAAACACAAACGGTTTTCATCAATTCTAAAGTTAAGTGAAGTCTTCCTTATTTCAAAATCAAATAATGGACATGTGATGGTTTCTATAAGTCATGAAATTCGGGTTTTTTTCACATGGGTAATAGACACCAAGGCAGAGATGCGTCAAACTTGACGTAAATCCACACTATCCTGAATTAGTGTGGAAAAAATATCCAACTAAACGTGGCGCGCGTCAAGCGTTTTAACGTGAAAAAGTCACCAATAACGTGAGTGCGTCAAAGAGGATATGGGTGAAACGCGAATAAAATTTATACGTTCCAAATAACGGCATCACGTTAAATTAAACGGACACGTTCCTGTTGGACAGTAATTTTTTCACCTACTTTTTTACCTCAAGGAACTTCAGATATGACTAAATATAGTAAGTTTCCACGTCAGCACGTTTCTTATGACAGGGAGGACATCAATCTTAACAGGTGCTACGTTAAAATGTGTTAAAAAAAACGTAACACATTGACTGACGTGGAATGAGTGCGCTGACGTAGAATGCTTGAAGAGTCAATGGCTGACGTAGAAGGTAGTTTTGACTATGGTTGACCATAGTAGTATCCAGAGCAGCGCGTTTCTTATAACATTGAGGCGTCATAGGTAACATGCGCCACGTTCAAGTGTGTTTTAAAAAAAACGTACCGAGAAGTCTGACGTGGAATGCGTTGTAGGGTGATAGGCTGACGTGGAAGGTTTAGGGTTTGACCGGTCAAGTAATGTTTGAGAGCCCGGGGGGGCTGTCAACATTGACGTGCGCGTTTCTTGTAACGTGATAGTGCGTTCAGATGTGTTACAAAAAACATGACGAACCTATTTGACGTGGAATGCGTGCCGTGACGTGGAACGTGTGCGTGGATGGGTTGGCTGACGTGGAATGCAGTATTTGACCAGCAATATTTAATTTGGGAGACTAGGAGGCATTGACGCATGTGTTTCTTGGAACGGGAAGTGTGTTAAGATGTGTTACAAAAAACGCGACACTACATATCTGATGTACCGCGCATGTTAGTTGAAACAGATACCGCGTTAATAGTTGTTACAAAACACTTCCAGACATTTATGAAAATGTAACACAGTATGGAATTCATAACGACATTGTAGGAAGCCTAATCCTCTGATGTAAACTCACTATCAGATGAATCACCCAGGATCCAGTTGTCATCCTCATCACTTCCCTCCGCTGCCACTGGCTCGCCTTCCTGCTCTTCTACAAAGGACTCGTAAGCTGAGACGTCTAAATGTGAAGGCTCTCCTGTGCACAGCTCTGTGTTACTGGCATGTAGTGAATTTGAGTCGGGTAATTGTGCCTCCGCATCGTCGTACTCTGCAGCAAAGGCACGACCTCTGCGGCTGCCTCGAACGTTTGCCTCGCACACCACTTTCCATGGCCCCTCGTCCGCCATAAAAAACACTTGATGTGTGTGAATGGGGAACGCAAAAGAGTGGGGACCCAAAGGAAGAAGGCAGTTTGCCGAAAATTCATGGACAGAAATCCATGTTGATCCCGCTTCATTGTTGGCGAAGCGCCTCCCATTTTTCCTTTCACCCAGGAACAGAGAAGAACAACGACACACGTGCTCCTGTACTCTAATTCCAGTATTTCTTCAACCCAACCTACATACTCCTCCGTCTCTTCTCCTGCATCGTCGGTGAATATTGCATGAACTCCACTGTCCATGGAAGTCCTGGAAGCTTCAACTGAGTGACAGCGGAGGTGCATGCCGTAAGCCTTCATTGATCGATAAGCAGTTGCAATCAGCGAGGGGGGTCTCGAAAAATCATAAGTGGTTTGATCGATGGTCCGAGAGCGTGTTCTCCGATCGGCTTCAACGGTTTGTTTTAACCAATCCGGAAATGGGGCCAAAGGCCTCAACTGTGAAGGAATGTCTGAGGAGTTCCGTCTTCTTCGTCCACGTCTTGCGCGATTTATCAAGCGGCGTTCTTTGCTCCTGGAATTCTGCTCTGCTTCATACACCCTGCAGTGTGCAAAATGCATTAGTAGTGCGTGCAAACATGAAAAGAATTGAACATGGTCTGTGCAATTCACTACAGGAAAGCATTGGGGAAAATGACGTAGTTTAACGTGACATTTTAACGCATTTTCTTGTTTCAGGAGTGACATAGTAGTCACCAAAGACAAGGACTGTAACGCTGCCCAGAATGTACACGTTACTAAAGACGTGGCATACATGTTAACCCATGTTTTAGGCACGTTAAATCACGTTCAGGCAAGTTAACCAACGTTTAGACATGTTAAACTGTAAGTAAGATACCGGAAATGCTATTATCGTGGAGTATATATGATTGTACCTTCTGTAGTACTGAAGTGTGCCAGCGTTTCTGATCACAAAGTTGTGAATCCAGTCATGGAGAGTCCGAGACATAGGGCGTCTTATTCCCTTGTCCTCTACCATCTCATCATACATTGACTGCTCTTCATTTGCATCCCAGACTCTTCGAGATGTAGCCCCGTAGCGTTCCATATACTCTGAACAAAATCCGAGGGTTTCTTCCATATAATACGCCTCTGCCATGCAACCTTCTGGATTCCCTCTGAAACGCACATAATCCTTAAGGGTCTTCATGTATCGCTCCATTGGATACATCCAGCGGGTGTGAACTGGGCCGCATATAAAGAGCTCCTCCATGAGGTGCACAAATAGGTGCGTCATGATGACCATGGATCCTAGAGGAAACTCTCGCTCAACTATGCAAAGCGTCTCATTTGCGTCTTCAATGTACTCTTTTTCTTTAGACATATCCACTGAGCCACTGCACAGGCGTCGGAATACTCTGCTGACCCTCTTGATACATAGCCGAACGGCTGCGTTCATTTCAACATTCCGTAGTGAATTGGGTAGTATCTGAAAATTGACATGATGTAAAGGATTATTTTCCAGAAATAAAGATTGAGCTCATATTGCCATCATGTTAAATTATACGCGCACCACATCAGAGTTGCGTCAAAAAGGACGTGTTTTAACGCGAGTTTTAACAGTTTCCTTTAACATAGATATTTTGGATCATTGAAGTGAATATTCTGACGAAAAGAAATATCCACATCATGAGGTAGCATTGCCACATTAAACAGTTTTGAACGCAAAGTTGGTACAAGTTAACGTGAACTTAAATTACCTGTTGCATGAGGATGTGAAAGTCATGGGATTTCAGAAGCCTGAGTCTCCCGTCAGAAACTCGTTTATGAATTGCAGAAGAATAATTTGTGGGCACCCTTGTTGATGCTATCACAGCAAGCATGTCTGCCTTCGCTTGGGGAGAGAGTACATAGGGCGCATGCGGCATGAAGAGTCGCCCGTCTGTACCGTTTGTTCGTCTCAGCCATAGGTCAGGCCTGACTCCCATGTCTTTGTAGTCCTGCTGTCCTCATGGAAAATCCGTCTCTCCAAGCAACGTCTTCACTATGTTTTCACATAGGTTTTTCTCGCAGTGCATGACGTCCAGTGTGTGTCGTATGAGCAAGTCCTGCATCACATTGAATATGTTCATGAGGCTGTAAATAATTTGTATGTATCCGAGTTGGAAGAGAACCGTAGCAATCTAAAGCGTGTAAAAACTTTCAGCAGTCAGTCGGTCATGTTCATTGGGACGTTGAATAATACAATTTGACGTCAACGCATTTCTAGACGAGCGCGTTTTTATAAACGGAAATGACTGTTTTCACTTGATTTATGGTGTATCTTCCATGTTTACTGGGATGCTTCGTGACAAAGAAAGACAAGCAAGACATGAAACAGAGCAACTCAGAGCACTCACCTTCCAATACGGGAGAGTAAAGAGTATTGAAAGCCTTTTCACCCCGTGCGTCCTCACAGGATCCTCTGGACCCTCTGCCCTTCCTCCCAAGGCAAGGTATGACTCCCTTTCTACTGCAAACTGTAAAACATCTTCGCCGGACATTCTCGAATTGGAAACCTCCTTCTCTTGAAGCCCATTGAACCGCAGGTCTTCACGAAAAGCATGGTCCTCTAGAAGACGCTGGCGTGCACCTACGTACACTATCTTGTCACCTTTAGGGCCTCTAGCGCTTCGAGAAACAGTGTCTGGGCCGCATACGGTACAAGCTTTGTATCCTTTAGTTTGCTGTCCAAAAATCAAACCATAAGCAGGATAATCTGAAATAGTCCATAAAAGTATACCCCGAAGAGTGAATCTTCTTTGCACGTCTTCAGCTGAAGCGTCTATCGCTTCTACTCCCTCCCATAGCTGCTGTAATTATTCCACTAAAGGAGCAATGAAGATATCTAAATTCTTGTCTGTTGGAGACTCCTTGCCGGATATTAAAATGCTCATCATGATGAAAAATTGTTTTGTCACCAACCACGGTGGCAGGTTGTAAATAACCAAGAGAACAGGCCACGTTGAATGTGAGGTACTTCGAATCAAGAAAGGGTTCACTCCATCAAGTGACAGTGCCATGCGTACGTTCCGGTTTTCCGCTTGAAATGTGGGATCTATGACTCCAACGTGTTTCCAAGCGGGGCTGTCAACTACGGTCTCCATTACAATCTCGCCATCGCTGTTCGTGGTCACCCCACGCTCTGAATGCCATTTCAGGAGCTTTGCAATTGCGGGAGATCCAAACATGCGCCTCAACCTCGGAATGAGGGGAAAGTGTCTTATAACCTTCATCGGAGTTGTCTTTGTACCTTCTCTGTATCTTCCTTTTCCGCAACTGGGACACGATTCCAGATCGCTGTGTTCTCCTCGAAATAAGACACATCCTGACGGGCAGGCATGTATTACATTGTATGCGAGTCCAAGTGCCTGCAGCATCCTCTTCGCTTGGTACTGGCTTGCAAGCAACACATTATCTTCTGGAAGCAGCTCCACTGTCACATAGTGAAGCAGCTCAGTTTCGAAGTTCCGACTCACTCCATGCGTGGTGCACAATGTCATCAAAACGACCACTGCTGAAATCAAGCTCACAGAACTGCCTAGATAAAGTGGGCGTGAGGCCTGTGCAGACAATAACTCCAAAGCCTCAACTGTGGGGTCAGGTAAGTCTTGGGGATGTTCATCGTCTCTCTCCATGTTCCCAGAGTCCCGTGTAAGCTCTTCTAACTCTTCAGCGGTTCTAATGGCGTCCTCAAACTGTTGCTGTACGTCGTGGAGGCCATGTAGTTCAGAATCTGTGTCTTTGGGTGGAATCTGCTGAAAGTCTTCGTCATTGCTGCAGACATTGTCCTGTGTCCATTCCTCGTCGCTGTAGTACCAAGCCCCACGCTCTCGGTACCCCCCTGGAGGATCCCCGCCAATCATGGAGTGGTTTAGAAATTGGTCGCGGCCATAAGCGGTGAGATGCCGTGTTATAGCACGCACAGGCAAACGTCGGCCTCCATGACAATATGTGCACGGGCATGACCATCTCGTTATTGGGACATCCCTACTTGCAGCAAATTGAAGTTCATGGCGATGTATTATTTCCGCAGTTGATCTCCATTTGCGTCTCCGATTGGGGGATACCATGGCTGCACGCAAGGCAAACACAGGTTAGCAATTTCTGTTCATGGGTTTACTGATGTTAATGTGTATTTTCAGATGACGTTCAGTAACGTTTCAGTTGACATTCTCTCTTGTTTCAGAGGACGTTCATCAACGTTTCAGATGACGCTGTATCTTGTTTCAGATGACGTTGTACGTTGTTTCAGATGACGTTGTATCCTGACTTTATTCTAACTTTTCTTTATACATCAAGTGTGGTAGCAAAGTTCATTTTTATGGTTCACGTGAAGATTTGTCCATGAAGTTGTCAAAAGTCAATTATGAGAACATAGAGATTATTTCAACTGTCCCTAAACATATGGCACAGATGTTATATAATACATCCTTTGAAGGATCTGGATGATCAAACCTTACTGCTCAAGCTCTTTGCAACTGAATGATGTTATCCTTGTCCACTTCGGAGGACTTCTTGAAGACCGACCTAAAACAACCGCATAAGCTGCAGAGTTAAAGCTCCGTGTTAGTATAAATTCAGTAATTGTTGCCTGAGAACTCATTCTAATTCAGGACTTTAGACTCTTCAGTTCACAAATAACAAACTCAGTGCTGCGATTTCATTCTGATACTACGAGTCAAACACTATTAGAGCTAAGTCACCAAATCGGATATGTCTTGCGGATGATAGATTATGAGCAGATGAAGTACTACTGAACATTCCATGGGTGCACGCATATATTACAAACCAAAAAACATGCACATGATTGTGCATGGACAGGACATGCATTGAGATAAAAAAAAAGACAGAGATTGTGAGTGATAGTTGAGTTAGTTGTTCTCCTATTATAATTGCGTTCCAAATGACGTTTCATCTTGTTTCAAAAAACATTACATCGCGTTTCTAATGACCGTGCGTTGCGTTTCAAATGACAAAAACTCACGTTATAACACGTTTCTGTTAACGGCACACAAAGGCTCAGAGTTCTGAATGCAGTCATGGAAATAGGGAAGAATTACCTGGTCACCGCCGCCGTCACGGAAATAGGGCCCTCTACTCCACCTCACTTATGGCGGCCGTCATTCGCAATTGGTCGTGATGATCCCTGCAGACATGGAGGCGGCTAATTCAGTTCCTCACTACGAACAGCTACGTGATGAGAGTATTACGAGGAACAAGATCGAGGTGGCATTGCGTTTGAGGGAGGCAGGGTTTCAGGATCAGGACTTCTGCAACTCACTGTTTCCTATTGCTCGTGCAGGTTCCTCCATCAAGTCATCCAGTGCTCCAGCCTCGAATCGCGATCGGGGGAGACAGCAATCGGAGGAGTTCAACTCTGTGCCACGCCGAAGCACGCGGCGGCGCCCAACTCTCGAGGTGACTCCTTCTGCAGCACCGCCAACAACTCTTAAAGCTCTAGTAAGTCTCCCCCCAGTATCTTAATTCGAGTTCTCTCATGTATTCTCTCCAATTGCCCTGAGCGACTCTTAAAACCCTAGACCTAGAGTACTAGTCAGTTTGATCTCCAATTGCCTTCCTCTGTTCATAGACCCGCAAACAGAGCAAGGAGTTGTTTGAAGCGTGGCGGCAGCGACCTTCTAGGGTTTATTGTAGACCCAATTCTACTTCAGTCCGAGCGCTGCGAGCAGCTCTTTCCGGGGACAGGGTGAGACGATCAGCGATGGAGGAGTGGGAGGACGACGGTAGGAGGGGACGAAAGAGGAGTCGCAGTCAGGGAGGCCGTGGGCGCGTGGAGCCGTCTTGGATGGACTCAGAGGCTAGTGAAGCAATGCGTCCTCCCAAGAACGCACACACTGGAGGTGGTAGGGGTTCACCAGCACCTCAACCACGCAAACCTGCAGGTAAGTTGTTACGCACGTGCCCCCTTCCTTGTGGGAATTGCACAGTATTGAAACCGTAAACCTCTGTGCTTCTCCCAATGCGTTTATTCAACTGTGTGGTCATTCGTGTCTAGGAAACGTGATAGTGCGTCATCTGAAACGTGATAGTGCGTTATCTGAAACGTGATGGAGTGTCTTCCTAAACGTGACGCAACGTCATGAAACACGCACTAGAATGTCAGATTCAACGTCACTGGAAACGCGATGTCATACCTCCATGTCTTCTTGTCGTGTCTGGTTTCTATAGAAGTTTAGTTCTTGAGGTCTATTTCGTTTCTTCACTTCTCATGTATTCTCTTCTTCTCTCTCCTATTTTGCTCCCTTCTTGTTTTTTTAATTTTTTTTCTTTTTGGCGTTCTTCACTACATTTTTTAAGCGGCCTCTTCTTCTATGTCTGATCTCTGTACTTTCGGAGCTTGTTCCTCCTCTATTTCCTTTTTTTTTTTTTTTTTCTATCATCACTTCACCTTTTGCTCCGTCTCCCATTTCGTTTCTGATCTCCGTTGTTTCAGATGTTGTTCGTTTTCTATTTTGCCATTTTTTATTATTTTTATTTTTTTTTGTTTTTTTTTTTCTTTCGTCACTTCACCTTTTGCTCCATCTCCCATTTCGTTTCTGATCTCCGTTGTTTCAGATGTTGCTCCTTTTCTATCTTGCAATTTTTTTTTATTTTATTTTTTTTGGTTTTTTTTTTTTTTCTTTCGTCACTTCACCTTTTGCTCCGTCTCCTCTGATCTCCGTTGTTTCAGATGTTGCTCCTTTTCTATCTTGCCCTTTTTTATTTTATTTTTTATTTTTTATTTTTATTTTTTTTTTTTCTTTCGTCACTTCACCTTTTGCTCTGCCTCCCACTTCGTTTCTGATCTCCGTTGTTTCAGATGTTGTCCCTTTTCTATTTTGCTCATTTCTTTCTTTTTTTTTTTTTTTTTTTTCTTTTTCTCACATCACTTCACCTTTTGCTCCGTCTCCCATTTCGTTTCTGATTCTGTTGTTTCAGATTTTTTCCTCTTCTATATGGCTTTTACTTTTCTTTTCCTTTTTTTTTTTTGGCTTTCAGCACTTCATTTTCTATTTTGCTCTTTTTTTTTTTTTTTTTTTTTTTTTTTTTTTTTTTTTTTTTTTTTTTTCTTTTTCTCACATCACTTCACCTTTTGCTCCGCCTCCCATTTCGTTTCTGATCTCTGTTGTTTCAGATTTTGTCCTTCTCTTTGTGGCTTTTACTTTTCTTTTCCTTTTGTTTTATGGCTTTCAGCACTTCATTAACTGAATGATGTCGTATTGTTACTCTCTCCTCTCTACTCTGTATGACCTGGATTTTTTTGTATTCTTCTCTTCTGTCTTTATGATCCCGACCGGCTAATCCTCCAAATGATTGTGGTTTCGGGTTTCTAACGACAGGTACGTGACCTTGCGTTCTTCTTGACATGACCCTCTGTTTTAATTGACATGGATTTGCGTTTCTAATGACAGATACTTGGCAGTGCACTTATGTGTGGTTTGAAAATGTGGCACTCTCTCGGTTTGGATGGTATGGTTGTGGTTGTAGCTTGGTCAAGTTCTGATTTACAGTTACGTGACCTTCTAATTCTGTGTGTTCTGAATGTGAATCCAAGCTACCTAGTAACTACTAAACCTATTTCTTCACTGTAGGGTACATGAGGAGGATACCGGCTAAATCCCCGGGCAGACATTCGCTATCCTACAGTGACGATCTTACTCCTCCATGGCACGCTGCCAGCACGGACACATCCTCTGGGCACGTCATCCACGGCAACAAAGGAAAAGGACCGCCACGGGCTGGGACTACGTCGGCCAAGCGCAGCTCCGGGTCTGCATCACAGGAGCAGTTCGAGGATGAAGAGATGGAGGAAGAGGAAGAGTTTGAGGATGAAGACATGGAGGAAGAAGAAGACATGGAGGATCAAGAGGAGGAAGAGGATGACCACCCAAAAGAGCCGCTGCGCATTAAGCTAGACCGTCGAGGGAAGCCGGTGGGCCCCCACGAGCCAACGTTGGCCAGGGAGCTCCAGAAGTTTGCAAGACGGTTAGATCCGACCGCCACTCCCTGCTGGCACGGACAGACGGTGGCGGCAAAGAGGGCGTTGCTTCAAAGAGTGCGGGCTGAATTCGAGTTCTACGGCGAGAAAAACGAACTGAGTGAGAGCTGGTTCAACACCCGGATGTCGAGGTGCGTGACACGGGTCAAATACCAACTCAACCAGCTCATCAAGCAGGGACATGCTCCGGCGGCTAACATAGCTCTCGAGCATTGGGAGAAGTTAGTGGAACTGAAAGACGACCCAGCAGTGCAGGAGAAGTCGCTCATGATGTCGAGCATATCTCTTGGGAGGCCGTCGAAGAATGGTAACAACTGGACGCAGTCCTTAGCGGCCGTGTCGGCATTGGTAAGTTTCCCACTTTCCATCTTGTCACTTTGACTTCTGAATTCCAGATTGATGTGTTTTGAGAGTCGTCAATTGGTAGGAAAGGGATGTTAAGAGACGTTTAACTTGACCTGTTTACTTGTGTCACAGCACGTTTAAATAAACATGTTTTTGTGTCATAATAAACGCATGTGACCGGTTCGTCATGTGACTGAGTTCTAATCTTCCATGAATTAACGTTCTCTATGAGTTCTATGTGACATGGCTTGTCATGGTTGTTGCTACTGAAATGACTATGGGAGAGAAATGGACGGAATGTGGGACTCTTGTGCAGAGTATTCAGCTTGGTCGGAAGCCAACGGACGAGGAAATTGCAAATGAGGTGAAGGCCATGAGGAAACGTGAGAGAGAGGAAGCCTTACTAGTGAAGAAGCAGAAGGCAGCAGAAAGTCGTGACTATGACCGTGGGAGGATGGAGAAGCTTGAGGACTTGTGTGCGGCCCAAGACGAGAAATTGAAGAAAGTAGAGGACATGCTCTACCAGTTACACGCCAAGCTTCAACACGTGACCAAGCCGAAGGAGAAGAAGAGGAGGACAGCAGCCAGGGAGAAGAGCACCAAGAGAAGGACGGTGGAGAGTAAAGAGGACACGGGTCTGTTGGAAGACCTAGGGACGGCGGCGGCCTCAGAGGGCCGCACAGAGTCGGGGGAGGCTCTTGAAGGCACAGGCATGGAGCCAGAGGAGGAGGTGGACCCGGAGTTGGTGACAGGTAAGAAGGTCGCCGAAGCAGCTACCGAGGCAGGGGAGGGGGCGGCCATGCACGATGACGCTTCGGAGGGGGCGACCACGGACACCGACACCGAGGACGTCAAGAATCTAGGTACCGAGGGTGGAGAAAGCGCCCCAACCCCCACTGCCCAAAATGTCGACAAAGACTTGCTTGACTTCAACTCTATGACACAGGCACCCGAGGAGGAGAAGGTCCCCTCTGAAACACCAAACGAGCACCAGGTTGTGGAGCCGATGGCACAGCTGTCCACTGACTCTGCTGCTCAAGATCAAGTATGAGATGGTTTAAGTTTCTTCTATAATTTAGTAGGATGTTTGAACTGTCTAAATGGGCAAGCATTGGTTTCTGCAGTATCTGAAGTCCATCATGTTTGAGTTAGCTATGTTACTAGCCTAGTGTCTACTCGGTAGGAACTCTGCCACTAAATCTGTAGACCACTTTTTAGACGATATTAGTTGCGTTTTGGATGACAGTACATTGCGTTTCAAATGACAGGACTTTGTGTTCGTAATGACGTGACATTGTGTTTCGAATGACGTGACCTTGCGTTTTAATTGACATGACCTTGCGTTTAAAGTGGCATGAAGTTGCGTTTAAAGTTACATGGGGTTTGAGGGAGACAGTCTACACATGTGTGCCACATAGTAGTCTTTGTTAGTTCACTTAATGCCTTGTTTGTATTGTAGGGTGGATTTGCGAAAGGAGTGGCGGTTCAATTGTTGAGCAAACCTCGTGACGACCCCGAGTCCGAAGTTGTTGGAGCAGGAGTGTTGCATGGACTACCTGGAGAGTCTATCCATTGCATGACCATAGAAGATGATGAGTTCTCCGTCCAGGTGCAGTCCAGCCTCAAAGATGACCACGAGCTTCAGTGTCCAGTGGAGGATGAAAACGTCCTCTCTATGAATCAGGCCATAGGCTGGTTCATTCGCTGGCCTGCGACGGACATGAGACTCCTGGACGCCCCAGTTGAAGAAGCACCGAGGGCAGTGGTAGGCGCTGTTGACGTCACTACGGCCGCTCCTGACTCCAACGCCACCAACGCGGCATCACATGGAAGAGCAACAACACGAGCTGGTGCAAAGAAACTCAAGTCCCCAATGAAGGAACCGGCCAAGTCTCCTCCACAGAATCAGAAGCCGAAGGAGGATACAAGGAAGTTGCCTAAGAAAGTTGCATTTAACAACAAACCACAGGTCAGTTCTCTCACTCCCTTTCTTATGCACAAGTAATGTTTGACGCGGTTTAACGTGTATGTCACCCTCGGATAACATGTGCGTTAAACTGCGTTAAACAGCGTTACTTTAGACAGTGTTCTCCTCTAGTGCAGTATGGGTTTTGATGCAAGCATAGGGGCAGTGTTTTCCAAAACGCAGGAGCGCTTCATTCGTCTACGGTCTCGGGCATCCGAATCACGATTTGAGCAGAAAAGCAGATCCCATTTGAAGGCGTTGCTCCAGGCCATTTCTTTCCTCTACCCTGATGATGACGCAGTTGTGTATACAAGAAGAAGGTGGAGGTTCGGTGAAGTTGCCGGCACAGAAAGCGGCACTGCCGGTAAAATGATTTAAACGGGTATGCGCTCAATGATCCTTTTCCATTACATGTGGTTGTTTGGCTGATATGTTGCAGTGACCTCACCGTTGCCTTGATTATGTTGGCCACGCAGATCAAGAAGAATTGAGCATGTCTCTCGGGATGTACACTCGATTTGCTTTGTTGGAAGGCTCGACCGCATCTCCAGGAGGTGGATCCATTGATTTTGGTAGAAAGCTGTACGCATCTACGTTCAGGAGGTAGCCTTTAGGTTCTCGTGTATTTGATTTTGCACATCACTGTATCCGTATTGTTTTAAATGCAATCTAATTTTTTTCATATTGTAGCACACTTCTTTGCGCGCACAGTGAAGTGCACATTCTTACACCCATGCTCCGTTTACTGCTCTTTATATGCATATTTCTAAATGTGATGTGCACGTTCTTAACGACGTTATAACGTGTTTCATTTTGTGTTACAAAGCGTTTAACCGTGTGTTACATAGCGTTGAATTCTGTGTTACACCGCGTATCATTTGTGTGTTACAGAGCGTTGAATTGTATGTTACAGAGTATTTAATTGTGTTTTAATTGACGCTTTGTTTGCGTTTTGAATGACGTTCTCTTGCGTTACAGAACATTATTGCTCACGTTTAATAGTGTTTGTATGTGTCACAATGATCATGAGCAATGCGTCTGGATAAACATTAAATCGCGTTTCAGTGATCATCCGAATTCCACTTTGATGTCACAAAGAGTTGACACTGCGAACGTCAACTTCCGTCTACATGCGTTCACTAAAACGCATTCAAATACGTGACACATGCGTTTCTCAGCGTCCAAACACGTTATACTGAACGTCCACACTACGTTTACGTAAACACACAAAAACCGTCAACAAAAACCGTTTCTATAAACATAGGGAACCCGACACCGTAAACGCATTCAAGAATATTCTCCGATCCTTGATCATGACACGTGTCACCATCTCAACCGTTGAAATCAAGTGCCGCGTCAACTGCCACACAATATCTGACGTGGAATGGACAATGGAGGGAAATATCCACGTAAACTCCAACGTGGAATGAAAAACAGCGGGATATGCTCACCTGGCAAAAAGTAACTCCCTCGATTTACTAACCCTAGGTGTTTTGAGCTGGTGGTTCTTTCCTTGATGGTTCCAATAAACACAAACGGTTTTCATCAATTCTAAAGTTAAGTGAAGTCTTCCTTATTTCAAAATCAAATAATGGACGTGTGATGGTTTCTATAAGTCATGAAATTCGAGTTTCTTTGACATGGGTAATAGAAGAAGATGATATTTTTTTTTATAGTATTACGTAAAAGTTATGCACAATGTATATGATATTCAAAATCGTATTTTGTGTCTTTTATATTTACATCACGACTATAATGCAAATATCACACTATAAATATAGTGACACAACTAGACCCCTCTATGTCTCTACACGATATGAAAACCAATAACACAATGTAACCAGATTATCGGTCTTGTGTGAAAAATCAAGGTGACTTCATAATAAACTCTAATCCATGAATTGTTGTTTTCAATACTCAAAATTCAAAAGGTGATACTTTGGAAACGAATTTATCCCTCAAAAAATCTATTCTATTAATACCATCAACATCCTTTTTGGAATGCAACATAATTGTTACCAAACTACAATGTCCATATTGTGTAATAACATAAAGGATTAGAAGAGCAATTTCCATATTCTATGACTTAACAAATCGTATAAATGAAATATGGTAGACAAGTCAAATCATTGAATTCTTAGCGTATCAAAATCATGGATGGCTGAAAACAAAGCAAGTCACATCAAATAAAGTTTCCAAAAGAATTATCACATAACACTCTAAATTCAAGATATTAATGAGCTTCTTAATATCAAGAACAACTTCAGAAATTTAGGGCTTAGGATTAAGGTTTGGAATTAAGATAAATGGATGAATGGATAAAATTTGTTTGTTACTAGAATCTATTGGGAATATTAAAATAACTTTTGAATGTAGTCTTCAATAGTAATAGGTCATTGAACTACAAATTGTTTGGATAGTGCATGTTTTACATATTGTCACATCAAATACAAATATTTTGGATTTTTAAGTATGCAATCCATTATTATAGAGATAAAGTAGAACTACTGAAATGTGTTTATTAACTAGTATTATCATTATATTGCATACAAAAAAAAAATTAAAAAAATCAAAAAATAAAAAATAAAAAAAAGATACACGTACGAAACTTTGACATAGCGGCAAATTTAATTGATGTTTTGAGCTGGTGGTTCTTTCCTTGATGGTTCCCATAAACACAAACGGTTTTCATCAATTCTAAAGTTAAGTGAAGTCTTCCTTATTTCAAAATCAAATAATGGACGTGTGATGGTTTCTATAAGTCATGAAATTCGAGTTTCTTTGACATGGGTAATAGAAGAAGATGATATTTTTTTTTATAGTATTACGTAAAAGTTATGCACAATGTATATGATATTCAAAATCGTATTTTGTGTCTTTTATATTTACATCACGACTATAATGCAAATATCACACTATAAGTATAGTGACACAACTAGACCCCTCTATGTCTCTACACGATATGAAAACCAATAACACAATGTAACCAGATTATCGGTCTTGTGTGAAAAATCAAGGTGACTTCATAATAAACTCTAATCCATGAATTGTTGTTTTCAATACTCAAAATTCAAAAGGTGATACTTTGGAAACGAATTTATCCCTCAAAAAATCTATTCTATTAATACCATCAACATCCTTTTTGGAATGCAACATAATTGTTACCAAACTACAATGTCCATATTGTGTAATAACATAAAGGATTAGAAGAGCAATTTCCATATTCTATGACTTAACAAATCGTATAAATGAAATATGGTAGACAAGTCAAATCATTGAATTCTTAGCGTATCAAAATCATGGATGGCTGAAAACAAAGCAAGTCACATCAAATAAAGTTTCCAAAAGAATTATCACATAACACTCTAAATTCAAGATATTAATGAGCTTCTTAATATCAAGAACAACTTCAGAAATTTAGGGCTTAGGATTAAGGTTTGGAATTAAGATAAATGGATGAATGGATAAAATTTGTTTGTTACTAGAATCTATTGGGAATATTAAAATAACTTTTGAATGTAGTCTTCAATAGTAATAGGTCATTGAACTACAAATTGTTTGGATAGTGCATGTTTTACATATTGTCACATCAAATACAAATATTTTGGATTTTTAAGTATGCAATCCATTATTATAGAGATAAAGTAGAACTACTGAAATGTGTTTATTAACTAGTGTTATCATTATATTGCGTACAAAAAAAAAATTTAAAAAAATCAAAAAATAAAAAATAAAAAAAAGATACACGTACGAAACTTTGACATAGCGGCAAATTTAATTGATGTTTTGAGCTGGTGGTTCTTTCCTTGATGGTTCCAATAAACACAAACGGTTTTCATCAATTCTAAAGTTAAGTGAAGTCTTCCTTATTTCAAAATCAAATAATGGACGTGTGATGGTTTCTATAAGTCATGAAATTCGAGTTTCTTTGACATGGGTAATAGATGAAGATGATATTTTTTTTTATAGTATTACGTAAAAGTTATGCACAATGTATATGATATTCAAAATCGTATTTTGTGTCTTTTATATTTACATCACGACTATAATGCAAATATCACACTATAAATATAGTGACACAACTAGACCCCTCTATGTCTCTACACGATATGAAAACCAATAACACAATGTAACCAGATTATCGGTCTTGTGTGAAAAATCAAGGTGACTTCATAATAAACTCTAATCCATGAATTGTTGTTTTCAATACTCAAAATTCAAAAGGTGATACTTTGGAAACGAATTTATCCCTCAAAAAATCTATTCTATTAATACCATCAACATCCTTTTTGGAATGCAACATAATTGTTACCAAACTACAATGTCCATATTGTGTAATAACATAAAGGATTAGAAGAGCAATTTCCATATTCTATGACTTAACAAATCGTATAAATGAAATATGGTAGACAAGTCAAATCATTGAATTCTTAGCGTATCAAAATCATGGATGGCTGAAAACAAAGCAAGTCACATCAAATAAAGTTTGCAAAAGAATTATCACTTAACACTCTAAATTCAAGATATTAATGAGCTTCTTAATATCAAGAACAACTTCAGAAATTTAGGGCTTAGGATTAAGGTTTGGAATTAAGATAAATGGATGAATGGATAAAATTTGTTTGTTACTAGAATCTATTGGGAATATTAAAATAACTTTTGAATGTAGTCTTCAATAGTAATAGGTCATTGAACTACAAATTGTTTGGATAGTGCATGTTTTACATATTGTCACATCAAATACAAATATTTTGGATTTTTAAGTATGCAATCCATTATTATAGAGATAAAGTAGAACTACTGAAATGTGTTTATTAACTAGTATTATCATTATATTGCATACAAAAAAAAAAAAAAAAAAAGACACACGTACGAAACTTTGACATAGCGGCAAATTTAATTGATGTTTTTAGCTGGTGGTTCTTTCCTTGATGGTTCCCATAAACACAAACGGTTTTCATCAATCCTAAAGTTAAGTGAAGTCTTCCTTATTTCAAAATCAAATAATGGACGTGTGATGGTTTCTATAAGTCATGAAATTCGGGTTTCTTTGACATGGGTAATAGAAGAAGATGATATTTTTTTTTATAGTATTATGTAAAAGTTATGCACAATGTATATGATATTCAAAATCGTATTTTGTGTCTTTTATATTTACATCACGACTATAATGCAAATATCACACTATAAATATAGTGACACAACTAGACCCCTCTATGTCTCTACACGATATGAAAACCAATAACACAATGTAACCAGATTATCGGTCTTGTGTGAAAAATCAAGGTGACTTCATAATAAACTCTAATCCATGAATTGTTGTTTTCAATACTCAAAATTCAAAAGGTGATACTTTGGAAACGAATTTATCCCTCAAAAAATCTATTCTATTAATACCATCAACATCCTTTTTGGAATGCAACATAATTGTTACCAAACTACAATGTCCATATTGTGTAATAACATAAAGGATTAGAAGAGCAATTTCCATATTCTATGACTTAACAAATCGTATAAATGAAATATGGTAGACAAGTCAAATCATTGAATTCTTAGCGTATCAAAATCATGGATGGCTGAAAACAAAGCAAGTCACATCAAATAAAGTTTCCAAAAGAATTATCACATAACACTCTAAATTCAAGATATTAATGAGCTTCTTAATATCAAGAACAACTTCAGAAATTTAGGGCTTAGGATTAAGGTTTGGAATTAAGATAAATGGATGAATGGATAAAATTTGTTTGTTACTAGAATCTATTGGGAATATTAAAATAACTTTTGAATGTAGTCTTCAATAGTAATAGGTCATTGAACTACAAATTGTTTGGATAGTGCATGTTTTACATATTGTCACATCAAATACAAATATTTTGGATTTTTAAGTATGCAATCCATTATTATAGAGATAAAGTAGAACTACTGAAATTTATGTGTTTATTAACTAGTATTATCATTATATTGCATACAAAAAAAAAAACAAAAAAGACACACGTACGAAACTTTGACATAGCGGCAAATTTAATTGGTGTTTTGAGCTGGTGGTTCTTTCCTTGATGGTTCCCATAAACACAAACGGTTTTCATCAATTCTAAAGTTAAGTGAAGTCTTCCTTATTTCAAAATCAAATAATGGACGTGTGATGGTTTCTATAAGTCATGAAATTCGAGTTTCTTTGACATGGGTAATAGAAGAAGATGATATTTTTTTTTATAGTATTACGTAAAAGTTATGCACAATGTATATGATATTCAAAATCGTATTTTGTGTCTTTTATATTTACATCACGACTATAATGCAAATATCACACTATAAGTATAGTGACACAACTAGACCCCTCTATGTCTCTACACGATATGAAAACCAATAACACAATGTAACCAGATTATCGGTCTTGTGTGAAAAATCAAGGTGACTTCATAATAAACTCTAATCCATGAATTGTTGTTTTCAATACTCAAAATTCAAAAGGTGATACTTTGGAAACGAATTTATCCCTCAAAAAATCTATTCTATTAATACCATCAACATCCTTTTTGGAATGCAACATAATTGTTACCAAACTACAATGTCCATATTGTGTAATAACATAAAGGATTAGAAGAGCAATTTCCATATTCTATGACTTAACAAATCGTATAAATGAAATATGGTAGACAAGTCAAATCATTGAATTCTTAGCGTATCAAAATCATGGATGGCTGAAAACAAAGCAAGTCACATCAAATAAAGTTTCCAAAAGAATTATCACATAACACTCTAAATTCAAGATATTAATGAGCTTCTTAATATCAAGAACAACTTCAGAAATTTAGGGCTTAGGATTAAGGTTTGGAATTAAGATAAATGGATGAATGGATAAAATTTGTTTGTTACTAGAATCTATTGGGAATATTAAAATAACTTTTGAATGTAGTCTTCAATAGTAATAGGTCATTGAACTACAAATTGTTTGGATAGTGCATGTTTTACATATTGTCACATCAAATACAAATATTTTGGATTTTTAAGTATGCAATCCATTATTATAGAGATAAAGTAGAACTACTGAAATGTGTTTATTAACTAGTATTATCATTATATTGCATACAAAAAAAAAAACAAAAAAGACACACGTACGAAACTTTGACATAGCGGCAAATTTAATTGGTGTTTTGAGCTGGTGGTTCTTTCCTTGATGGTTCCCATAAACACAAACGGTTTTCATCAATTCTAAAGTTAAGTGAAGTCTTCCTTATTTCAAAATCAAATAATGGACGTGTGATGGTTTCTATAAGTCATGAAATTCGAGTTTCTTTGACATGGGTAATAGAAGAAGATGATATTTTTTTTTATAGTATTACGTAAAAGTTATGCACAATGTATATGATATTCAAAATCGTATTTTGTGTCTTTTATATTTACATCACGACTATAATGCAAATATCACACTATAAATATAGTGACACAACTAGACCCCTCTATGTCTCTACACGATATGAAAACCAATAACACAATGTAACCAGATTATCGGTCTTGTGTGAAAAATCAAGGTGACTTCATAATAAACTCTAATCCATGAATTGTTGTTTTCAATACTCAAAATTCAAAAGGTGATACTTTGGAAACGAATTTATCCCTCAAAAAATCTATTCTATTAATACCATCAACATCCTTTTTGGAATGCAACATAATTGTTACCAAACTACAATGTCCATATTGTGTAATAACATAAAGGATTAGAAGAGCAATTTCCATATTCTATGACTTAACAAATCGTATAAATGAAATATGGTAGACAAGTCAAATCATTGAATTCTTAGCGTATCAAAATCATGGATGGCTGAAAACAAAGCAAGTCACATCAAATAAAGTTTCCAAAAGAATTATCACATAACACTCTAAATTCAAGATATTAATGAGCTTCTTAATATCAAGAACAACTTCAGAAATTTAGGGCTTAGGATTAAGGTTTGGAATTTAGATAAATGGATGAATGGATAAAATTTGTTTGTTACTAGAATCTATTGGGAATATTAAAATAACTTTTGAATGTAGTCTTCAATAGTAATAGGTCATTGAACTACAAATTATTTGGATAGTGCATGTTTTACATATTGTCACATCAAATACAAATATTTTGGATTTTTAAGTATGCAATCCATTATTATAGAGATAAAGTAGAACTACTGAAATGTGTTTATTAACTAGTATTATCATTATATTGCATACAAAAAAAAAAAAAAAAAAAAAGACACACGTACGAAACTTTGACATAGCGGCAAATTTAATTGATGTTTTTAGCTGGTGGTTCTTTCCTTGATGGTTCCCATAAACACAAACGGTTTTCATCAATCCTAAAGTTAAGATGAAGTCTTCCTTATTTCAAAATCAAATAATGGACGTGTGATGGTTTCTATAAGTCATGAAATTCGGGTTTCTTTGACATGGGTAATAGAAGAAGATGATATTTTTTTTTATAGTATTATGTAAAAGTTATGCACAATGTATATGATATTCAAAATCGTATTTTGTGTCTTTTATATTTACATCACGACTATAATGCAAATATCACACTATAAGTATAGTGACACAACTAGACCCCTCTATGTCTCTACACGATATGAAAACCAATAACACAATGTAACCAGATTATCAGTCTTGTGTGAAAAATCAAGGTGACTTCATAATAAACTCTAATCCATGAATTGTTGTTTTCAATACTCAAAATTCAAAAGGTGATACTTTGGAAACGAATTTATCCCTCAAAAAATCTATTCTATTAATACCATCAACATCCTTTTTGGAATGCAACATAATTGTTACCAAACTACAATGTCCATATTGTGTAATAACATAAAGGATTAGAAGAGCAATTTCCATATTCTATGACTTAACAAATCGTATAAATGAAATATGGTAGACAAGTCAAATCATTGAATTCTTAGCGTATCAAAATCATGGATGGCTGAAAACAAAGCAAGTCACATCAAATAAAGTTTCCAAAAGAATTATCACATAACACTCTAAATTCAAGATATTAATGAGCTTCTTAATATCAAGAACAACTTCAGAAATTTAGGGCTTAGGATTAAGGTTTGGAATTAAGATAAATGGATGAATGGATAAAATTTGTTTGTTACTAGAATCTATTGGGAATATTAAAATAACTTTTGAATGTAGTCTTCAATAGTAATAGGTCATTGAACTACAAATTGTTTGGATAGTGCATGTTTTACATATTGTCACATCAAATACAAATATTTTGGATTTTTAAGTATGCAATCCATTATTATAGAGATAAAGTAGAACTACTGAAATGTGTTTATTAACTAGTATTATCATTATATTGCATACAAAAAAAAATTAAAAAAATCAAAAAATAAAAAATAAAAAAAGATACACGTACGAAACTTTGACATAGCGGCAAATTTAATTGATGTTTTGAGCTGGTGGTTCTTTCCTTGATGGTTCCCATAAACACAAACGGTTTTCATCAATTCTAAAGTTAAGTGAAGTCTTCCTTATTTCAAAATCAAATAATGGACGTGTGATGGTTTCTATAAGTCATGAAATTCGAGTTTCTTTGACATGGGTAATAGAAGAAGATGATATTTTTTTTTATAGTATTACGTAAAAGTTATGCACAATGTATATGATATTCAAAATCGTATTTTGTGTCTTTTATATTTACATCACGACTATAATGCAAATATCACACTATAAGTATAGTGACACAACTAGACCCCTCTATGTCTCTACACGATATGAAAACCAATAACACAATGTAACCAGATTATCGGTCTTGTGTGAAAAATCAAGGTGACTTCATAATAAACTCTAATCCATGAATTGTTGTTTTCAATACTCAAAATTCAAAAGGTGATACTTTGGAAACGAATTTATCCCTCAAAAAATCTATTCTATTAATACCATCAACATCCTTTTTGGAATGCAACATAATTGTTACCAAACTACAATGTCCATATTGTGTAATAACATAAAGGATTAGAAGAGCAATTTCCATATTCTATGACTTAACAAATCGTATAAATGAAATATGGTAGACAAGTCAAATCATTGAATTCTTAGCGTATCAAAATCATGGATGGCTGAAAACAAAGCAAGTCACATCAAATAAAGTTTCCAAAAGAATTATCACATAACACTCTAAATTCAAGATATTAATGAGCTTCTTAATATCAAGAACAACTTCAGAAATTTAGGGCTTAGGATTAAGGTTTGGAATTAAGATAAATGGATGAATGGATAAAATTTGTTTGTTACTAGAATCTATTGGGAATATTAAAATAACTTTTGAATGTAGTCTTCAATAGTAATAGGTCATTGAACTACAAATTGTTTGGATAGTGCATGTTTTACATATTGTCACATCAAATACAAATATTTTGGATTTTTAAGTATGCAATCCATTATTATAGAGATAAAGTAGAACTACTGAAATGTGTTTATTAACTAGTATTATCATTATATTGCATACAAAAAAAAAATTAAAAAAATCAAAAATAAAAAATAAAAAAAAGATACACGTACGAAACTTTGACATAGCGGCAAATTTAATTGATGTTTTGAGCTGGTGGTTCTTTCCTTGATGGTTCCAATAAACACAAACGGTTTTCATCAATTCTAAAGTTAAGTGAAGTCTTCCTTATTTCAAAATCAAATAATGGACGTGTGATGGTTTCTATAAGTCATGAAATTCGAGTTTCTTTGACATGGGTAATAGAATGAAGATGATATTTTTTTTTATAGTATTACGTAAAAGTTATGCACAATGTATATGATATTCAAAATCGTATTTTGTGTCTTTTATATTTACATCACGACTATAATGCAAATATCACACTATAAGTATAGTGACACAACTAGACCCCTCTATGTCTCTACACGATATGAAAACCAATAACACAATGTAACCAGATTATCGGTCTTGTGTGAAAAATCAAGGTGACTTCATAATAAACTCTAATCCATGAATTGTTGTTTTCAATACTCAAAATTCAAAAGGTGATACTTTGGAAACGAATTTATCCCTCAAAAAATCTATTCTATTAATACCATCAACATCCTTTTTGGAATGCAACATAATTGTTACCAAACTACAATGTCCATATTGTGTAATAACATAAAGGATTAGAAGAGCAATTTCCATATTCTATGACTTAACAAATCGTATAAATGAAATATGGTAGACAAGTCAAATCATTGAATTCTTAGCGTATCAAAATCATGGATGGCTGAAAACAAAGCAAGTCACATCAAATAAAGTTTGCAAAAGAATTATCACATAACACTCTAAATTCAAGATATTAATGAGCTTCTTAATATCAAGAACAACTTCAGAAATTTAGGGCTTAGGATTAAGGTTTGGAATTAAGATAAATGGATGAATGGATAAAATTTGTTTGTTACTAGAATCTATTGGGAATATTAAAATAACTTTTGAATGTAGTCTTCAATAGTAATAGGTCATTGAACTACAAATTGTTTGGATAGTGCATGTTTTACATATTGTCACATCAAATACAAATATTTTGGATTTTTAAGTATGCAATCCATTATTATAGAGATAAAGTAGAACTACTGAAATGTGTTTATTAACTAGTATTATCATTATATTGCATACAAAAAAAAAAAAAAAAAAAGACACACGTACGAAACTTTGACATAGCGGCAAATTTAATTGATGTTTTTAGCTGGTGGTTCTTTCCTTGATGGTTCCCATAAACACAAACGGTTTTCATCAATTCCTAAAGTTAAGTGAAGTCTTCCTTATTTCAAAATCAAATAATGGACGTGTGATGGTTTCTATAAGTCATGAAATTCGGGTTTCTTTGACATGGGTAATAGAAGAAGATGATATTTTTTTTATAGTATTATGTAAAAGTTATGCACAATGTATATGATATTCAAAATCGTATTTTGTGTCTTTTATATTTACATCACGACTATAATGCAAATATCACACTATAAGTATAGTGACACAACTAGACCCCTCTATGTCTCTACACGATATGAAAACCAATAACACAATGTAACCAGATTATCGGTCTTGTGTGAAAAATCAAGGTGACTTCATAATAAACTCTAATCCATGAATTGTTGTTTTCAATACTCAAAATTCAAAAGGTGATACTTTGGAAACGAATTTATCCCTCAAAAAATCTATTCTATTAATACCATCAACATCCTTTTTGGAATGCAACATAATTGTTACCAAACTACAATGTCCATATTGTGTAATAACATAAAGGATTAGAAGAGCAATTTCCATATTCTATGACTTAACAAATCGTATAAATGAAATATGGTAGACAAGTCAAATCATTGAATTCTTAGCGTATCAAAATCATGGATGGCTGAAAACAAAGCAAGTCACATCAAATAAAGTTTCCAAAAGAATTATCACATAACACTCTAAATTCAAGATATTAATGAGCTTCTTAATATCAAGAACAACTTCAGAAATTTAGGGCTTAGGATTAAGGTTTGGAATTAAGATAAATGGATGAATGGATAAAATTTGTTTGTTACTAGAATCTATTGGGAATATTAAAATAACTTTTGAATGTAGTCTTCAATAGTAATAGGTCATTGAACTACAAATTGTTTGGATAGTGCATGTTTTACATATTGTCACATCAAATACAAATATTTTGGATTTTTAAGTATGCAATCCATTATTATAGAGATAAAGTAGAACTACTGAATTATGTGTTTATTAACTAGTATTATCATTATATTGCATACAAAAAAAAAAAAACAAAAAAGACACACGTACGAAACTTTGACATAGCGGCAAATTTAATTGGTGTTTTGAGCTGGTGGTTCTTTCCTTGATGGTTCCCATAAACACAAACGGTTTTCATCAATTCTAAAGTTAAGTGAAGTCTTCCTTATTTCAAAATCAAATAATGGACGTGTGATGGTTTCTATAAGTCATGAAATTCGAGTTTCTTTGACATGGGTAATAGAAGAAGATGATATTTTTTTTTATAGTATTACGTAAAAGTTATGCACAATGTATATGATATTCAAAATCGTATTTTGTGTCTTTTATATTTACATCACGACTATAATGCAAATATCACACTATAAGTATAGTGACACAACTAGACCCCTCTATGTCTCTACACGATATGAAAACCAATAACACAATGTAACCAGATTATCGGTCTTGTGTGAAAAATCAAGGTGACTTCATAATAAACTCTAATCCATGAATTGTTGTTTTCAATACTCAAAATTCAAAAGGTGATACTTTGGAAACGAATTTATCCCTCAAAAAATCTATTCTATTAATACCATCAACATCCTTTTTGGAATGCAACATAATTGTTACCAAACTACAATGTCCATATTGTGTAATAACATAAAGGATTAGAAGAGCAATTTCCATATTCTATGACTTAACAAATCGTATAAATGAAATATGGTAGACAAGTCAAATCATTGAATTCTTAGCGTATCAAAATCATGGATGGCTGAAAACAAAGCAAGTCACATCAAATAAAGTTTCCAAAAGAATTATCACATAACACTCTAAATTCAAGATATTAATGAGCTTCTTAATATCAAGAACAACTTCAGAAATTTAGGGCTTAGGATTAAGGTTTGGAATTAAGATAAATGGATGAATGGATAAAATTTGTTTGTTACTAGAATCTATTGGGAATATTAAAATAACTTTTGAATGTAGTCTTCAATAGTAATAGGTCATTGAACTACAAATTGTTTGGATAGTGCATGTTTTACATATTGTCACATCAAATACAAATATTTTGGATTTTTAAGTATGCAATCCATTATTATAGAGATAAAGTAGAACTACTGAAATTATGTGTTTATTAACTAGTATTATCATTATATTGCATACAAAAAAAAAAAACAAAAAAGACACACGTACGAAACTTTGACATAGCGGCAAATTTAATTGGTGTTTTGAGCTGGTGGTTCTTTCCTTGATGGTTCCCATAAACACAAACGGTTTTCATCAATTCTAAAGTTAAGTGAAGTCTTCCTTATTTCAAAATCAAATAATGGACGTGTGATGGTTTCTATAAGTCATGAAATTCGAGTTTCTTTGACATGGGTAATAGAAGAAGATGATATTTTTTTTTATAGTATTACGTAAAAGTTATGCACAATGTATATGATATTCAAAATCGTATTTTGTGTCTTTTATATTTACATCACGACTATAATGCAAATATCACACTATAAGTATAGTGACACAACTAGACCCCTCTATGTCTCTACACGATATGAAAACCAATAACACAATGTAACCAGATTATCGGTCTTGTGTGAAAAATCAAGGTGACTTCATAATAAACTCTAATCCATGAATTGTTGTTTTCAATACTCAAAATTCAAAAGGTGATACTTTGGAAACGAATTTATCCCTCAAAAAATCTATTCTATTAATACCATCAACATCCTTTTTGGAATGCAACATAATTGTTACCAAACTACAATGTCCATATTGTGTAATAACATAAAGGATTAGAAGAGCAATTTCCATATTCTATGACTTAACAAATCGTATAAATGAAATATGGTAGACAAGTCAAATCATTGAATTCTTAGCGTATCAAAATCATGGATGGCTGAAAACAAAGCAAGTCACATCAAATAAAGTTTCCAAAAGAATTATCACATAACACTCTAAATTCAAGATATTAATGAGCTTCTTAATATCAAGAACAACTTCAGAAATTTAGGGCTTAGGATTAAGGTTTGGAATTAAGATAAATGGATGAATGGATAAAATTTGTTTGTTACTAGAATCTATTGGGAATATTAAAATAACTTTTGAATGTAGTCTTCAATAGTAATAGGTCATTGAACTACAAATTGTTTGGATAGTGCATGTTTTACATATTGTCACATCAAATACAAATATTTTGGATTTTTAAGTATGCAATCCATTATTATAGAGATAAAGTAGAACTACTGAAATGTGTTTATTAACTAGTATTATCATTATATTGCATACAAAAAAAAAAAACAAAAAAGACACACGTACGAAACTTTGACATAGCGGCAAATTTAATTGGTGTTTTGAGCTGGTGGTTCTTTCCTTGATGGTTCCCATAAACACAAACGGTTTTCATCAATTCTAAAGTTAAGTGAAGTCTTCCTTATTTCAAAATCAAATAATGGACGTGTGATGGTTTCTATAAGTCATGAAATTCGAGTTTCTTTGACATGGGTAATAGAAGAAGATGATATTTTTTTTATAGTATTACGTAAAAGTTATGCACAATGTATATGATATTCAAAATCGTATTTTGTGTCTTTTATATTTACATCACGACTATAATGCAAATATCACACTATAAGTATAGTGACACAACTAGACCCCTCTATGTCTCTACACGATATGAAAACCAATAACACAATGTAACCAGATTATCGGTCTTGTGTGAAAAATCAAGGTGACTTCATAATAAACTCTAATCCATGAATTGTTGTTTTCAATACTCAAAATTCAAAAGGTGATACTTTGGAAACGAATTTATCCCTCAAAAAATCTATTCTATTAATACCATCAACATCCTTTTTGGAATGCAACATAATTGTTACCAAACTACAATGTCCATATTGTGTAATAACATAAAGGATTAGAAGAGCAATTTCCATATTCTATGACTTAACAAATCGTATAAATGAAATATGGTAGACAAGTCAAATCATTGAATTCTTAGCGTATCAAAATCATGGATGGCTGAAAACAAAGCAAGTCACATCAAATAAAGTTTCCAAAAGAATTATCACATAACACTCTAAATTCAAGATATTAATGAGCTTCTTAATATCAAGAACAACTTCAGAAATTTAGGGCTTAGGATTAAGGTTTGGAATTAAGATAAATGGATGAATGGATAAAATTTGTTTGTTACTAGAATCTATTGGGAATATTAAAATAACTTTTGAATGTAGTCTTCAATAGTAATAGGTCATTGAACTACAAATTGTTTGGATAGTGCATGTTTTACATATTGTCACATCAAATACAAATATTTTGGATTTTTAAGTATGCAATCCATTATTATAGAGATAAAGTAGAACTACTGAAATGTGTTTATTAACTAGTATTATCATTATATTGCATACAAAAAAAAAAAAACAAAAAAGACACACGTACGAAACTTTGACATAGCGGCAAATTTAATTGGTGTTTTGAGCTGGTGGTTCTTTCCTTGATGGTTCCCATAAACACAAACGGTTTTCATCAATTCTAAAGTTAAGTGAAGTCTTCCTTATTTCAAAATCAAATAATGGACGTGTGATGGTTTCTATAAGTCATGAAATTCGAGTTTCTTTGACATGGGTAATAGAAGAAGATGATATTTTTTTTTATAGTATTACGTAAAAGTTATGCACAATGTATATGATATTCAAAATCGTATTTTGTGTCTTTTATATTTACATCACGACTATAATGCAAATATCACACTATAAGTATAGTGACACAACTAGACCCCTCTATGTCTCTACACGATATGAAAACCAATAACACAATGTAACCAGATTATCGGTCTTGTGTGAAAAATCAAGGTGACTTCATAATAAACTCTAATCCATGAATTGTTGTTTTCAATACTCAAAATTCAAAAGGTGATACTTTGGAAACGAATTTATCCCTCAAAAAATCTATTCTATTAATACCATCAACATCCTTTTTGGAATGCAACATAATTGTTACCAAACTACAATGTCCATATTGTGTAATAACATAAAGGATTAGAAGAGCAATTTCCATATTCTATGACTTAACAAATCGTATAAATGAAATATGGTAGACAAGTCAAATCATTGAATTCTTAGCGTATCAAAATCATGGATGGCTGAAAACAAAGCAAGTCACATCAAATAAAGTTTCCAAAAGAATTATCACATAACACTCTAAATTCAAGATATTAATGAGCTTCTTAATATCAAGAACAACTTCAGAAATTTAGGGCTTAGGATTAAGGTTTGGAATTAAGATAAATGGATGAATGGATAAAATTTGTTTGTTACTAGAATCTATTGGGAATATTAAAATAACTTTTGAATGTAGTCTTCAATAGTAATAGGTCATTGAACTACAAATTGTTTGGATAGTGCATGTTTTACATATTGTCACATCAAATACAAATATTTTGGATTTTTAAGTATGCAATCCATTATTATAGAGATAAAGTAGAACTACTGAAATGTGTTTATTAACTAGTATTATCATTATATTGCATACAAAAAAAAAAAAAAACAAAAAAGACACACGTACGAAACTTTGACATAGCGGCAAATTTAATTGATGTTTTGAGCTGGTGGTTCTTTCCTTGATGGTTCCCATAAACACAAACGGTTTTCATCAATTCTAAAGTTAAGTGAAGTCTTCCTTATTTCAAAATCAAATAATGGACGTGTGATGGTTTCTATAAGTCATGAAATTCGAGTTTCTTTGACATGGGTAATAGAAGAAGATGATATTTTTTTTTATAGTATTACGTAAAAGTTATGCACAATGTATATGATATTCAAAATCGTATTTTGTGTCTTTTATATTTACATCACGACTATAATGCAAATATCACACTATAAGTATAGTGACACAACTAGACCCCTCTATGTCTCTACACGATATGAAAACCAATAACACAATGTAACCAGATTATCGGTCTTGTGTGAAAAATCAAGGTGACTTCATAATAAACTCTAATCCATGAATTGTTGTTTTCAATACTCAAAATTCAAAAGGTGATACTTTGGAAACGAATTTATCCCTCAAAAAATCTATTCTATTAATACCATCAACATCCTTTTTGGAATGCAACATAATTGTTACCAAACTACAATGTCCATATTGTGTAATAACATAAAGGATTAGAAGAGCAATTTCCATATTCTATGACTTAACAAATCGTATAAATGAAATATGGTAGACAAGTCAAATCATTGAATTCTTAGCGTATCAAAATCATGGATGGCTGAAAACAAAGCAAGTCACATCAAATAAAGTTTCCAAAAGAATTATCACATAACACTCTAAATTCAAGATATTAATGAGCTTCTTAATATCAAGAACAACTTCAGAAATTTAGGGCTTAGGATTAAGGTTTGGAATTAAGATAAATGGATGAATGGATAAAATTTGTTTGTTACTAGAATCTATTGGGAATATTAAAATAACTTTTGAATGTAGTCTTCAATAGTAATAGGTCATTGAACTACAAATTGTTTGGATAGTGCATGTTTTACATATTGTCACATCAAATACAAATATTTTGGATTTTTAAGTATGCAATCCATTATTATAGAGATAAAGTAGAACTACTGAAATTATGTGTTTATTAACTAGTATTATCATTATATTGCATACAAAAAAAAAAAACAAAAAAGACACACGTACGAAACTTTGACATAGCGGCAAATTTAATTGGTGTTTTGAGCTGGTGGTTCTTTCCTTGATGGTTCCCATAAACACAAACGGTTTTCATCAATTCTAAAGTTAAGTGAAGTCTTCCTTATTTCAAAATCAAATAATGGACGTGTGATGGTTTCTATAAGTCATGAAATTCGAGTTTCTTTGACATGGGTAATAGAAGAAGATGATATTTTTTTTTATAGTATTACGTAAAAGTTATGCACAATGTATATGATATTCAAAATCGTATTTTGTGTCTTTTATATTTACATCACGACTATAATGCAAATATCACACTATAAGTATAGTGACACAACTAGACCCCTCTATGTCTCTACACGATATGAAAACCAATAACACAATGTAACCAGATTATCGGTCTTGTGTGAAAAATCAAGGTGACTTCATAATAAACTCTAATCCATGAATTGTTGTTTTCAATACTCAAAATTCAAAAGGTGATACTTTGGAAACGAATTTATCCCTCAAAAAATCTATTCTATTAATACCATCAACATCCTTTTTGGAATGCAACATAATTGTTACCAAACTACAATGTCCATATTGTGTAATAACATAAAGGATTAGAAGAGCAATTTCCATATTCTATGACTTAACAAATCGTATAAATGAAATATGGTAGACAAGTCAAATCATTGAATTCTTAGCGTATCAAAATCATGGATGGCTGAAAACAAAGCAAGTCACATCAAATAAAGTTTCCAAAAGAATTATCACATAACACTCTAAATTCAAGATATTAATGAGCTTCTTAATATCAAGAACAACTTCAGAAATTTAGGGCTTAGGATTAAGGTTTGGAATTAAGATAAATGGATGAATGGATAAAATTTGTTTGTTACTAGAATCTATTGGGAATATTAAAATAACTTTTGAATGTAGTCTTCAATAGTAATAGGTCATTGAACTACAAATTGTTTGGATAGTGCATGTTTTACATATTGTCACATCAAATACAAATATTTTGGATTTTTAAGTATGCAATCCATTATTATAGAGATAAAGTAGAACTACTGAAATTATGTGTTTATTAACTAGTATTATCATTATATTGCATACAAAAAAAAAAAAAAAAAAAAAGACACACGTACGAAACTTTGACATAGCGGCAAATTTAATTGGTGTTTTGAGCTGGTGGTTCTTTCCTTGATGGTTCCCATAAACACAAACGGTTTTCATCAATTCTAAAGTTAAGTGAAGTCTTCCTTATTTCAAAATCAAATAATGGACGTGTGATGGTTTCTATAAGTCATGAAATTCGAGTTTCTTTGACATGGGTAATAGAAGAAGATGATATTTTTTTTTATAGTATTACGTAAAAGTTATGCACAATGTATATGATATTCAAAATCGTATTTTGTGTCTTTTATATTTACATCACGACTATAATGCAAATATCACACTATAAGTATAGTGACACAACTAGACCCCTCTATGTCTCTACACGATATGAAAACCAATAACACAATGTAACCAGATTATCGGTCTTGTGTGAAAAATCAAGGTGACTTCATAATAAACTCTAATCCATGAATTGTTGTTTTCAATACTCAAAATTCAAAAGGTGATACTTTGGAAACGAATTTATCCCTCAAAAAATCTATTCTATTAATACCATCAACATCCTTTTTGGAATGCAACATAATTGTTACCAAACTACAATGTCCATATTGTGTAATAACATAAAGGATTAGAAGAGCAATTTCCATATTCTATGACTTAACAAATCGTATAAATGAAATATGGTAGACAAGTCAAATCATTGAATTCTTAGCGTATCAAAATCATGGATGGCTGAAAACAAAGCAAGTCACATCAAATAAAGTTTCCAAAAGAATTATCACATAACACTCTAAATTCAAGATATTAATGAGCTTCTTAATATCAAGAACAACTTCAGAAATTTAGGGCTTAGGATTAAGGTTTGGAATTAAGATAAATGGATGAATGGATAAAATTTGTTTGTTACTAGAATCTATTGGGAATATTAAAATAACTTTTGAATGTAGTCTTCAATAGTAATAGGTCATTGAACTACAAATTGTTTGGATAGTGCATGTTTTACATATTGTCACATCAAATACAAATATTTTGGATTTTTAAGTATGCAATCCATTATTATAGAGATAAAGTAGAACTACTGAAATTATGTGTTTATTAACTAGTATTATCATTATATTGCATACAAAAAAAAAAAACAAAAAAGACACACGTACGAAACTTTGACATAGCGGCAAATTTAATTGGTGTTTTGAGCTGGTGGTTCTTTCCTTGATGGTTCCCATAAACACAAACGGTTTTCATCAATTCTAAAGTTAAGTGAAGTCTTCCTTATTTCAAAATCAAATAATGGACGTGTGATGGTTTCTATAAGTCATGAAATTCGAGTTTCTTTGACATGGGTAATAGAAGAAGATGATATTTTTTTTTATAGTATTACGTAAAAGTTATGCACAATGTATATGATATTCAAAATCGTATTTTGTGTCTTTTATATTTACATCACGACTATAATGCAAATATCACACTATAAGTATAGTGACACAACTAGACCCCTCTATGTCTCTACACGATATGAAAACCAATAACACAATGTAACCAGATTATCGGTCTTGTGTGAAAAATCAAGGTGACTTCATAATAAACTCTAATCCATGAATTGTTGTTTTCAATACTCAAAATTCAAAAGGTGATACTTTGGAAACGAATTTATCCCTCAAAAAATCTATTCTATTAATACCATCAACATCCTTTTTGGAATGCAACATAATTGTTACCAAACTACAATGTCCATATTGTGTAATAACATAAAGGATTAGAAGAGCAATTTCCATATTCTATGACTTAACAAATCGTATAAATGAAATATGGTAGACAAGTCAAATCATTGAATTCTTAGCGTATCAAAATCATGGATGGCTGAAAACAAAGCAAGTCACATCAAATAAAGTTTCCAAAAGAATTATCACATAACACTCTAAATTCAAGATATTAATGAGCTTCTTAATATCAAGAACAACTTCAGAAATTTAGGGCTTAGGATTAAGGTTTGGAATTAAGATAAATGGATGAATGGATAAAATTTGTTTGTTACTAGAATCTATTGGGAATATTAAAATAACTTTTGAATGTAGTCTTCAATAGTAATAGGTCATTGAACTACAAATTGTTTGGATAGTGCATGTTTTACATATTGTCACATCAAATACAAATATTTTGGATTTTTAAGTATGCAATCCATTATTATAGAGATAAAGTAGAACTACTGAAATGTGTTTATTAACTAGTATTATCATTATATTGCATACAAAAAAAAAAAAAAAAAAAGACACACGTACGAAACTTTGACATAGCGGCAAATTTAATTGGTGTTTTGAGCTGGTGGTTCTTTCCTTGATGGTTCCCATAAACACAAACGGTTTTCATCAATTCTAAAGTTAAGTGAAGTCTTCCTTATTTCAAAATCAAATAATGGACGTGTGATGGTTTCTATAAGTCATGAAATTCGAGTTTCTTTGACATGGGTAATAGAAGAAGATGATATTTTTTTTTATAGTATTACGTAAAAGTTATGCACAATGTATATGATATTCAAAATCGTATTTTGTGTCTTTTATATTTACATCACGACTATAATGCAAATATCACACTATAAGTATAGTGACACAACTAGACCCCTCTATGTCTCTACACGATATGAAAACCAATAACACAATGTAACCAGATTATCGGTCTTGTGTGAAAAATCAAGGTGACTTCATAATAAACTCTAATCCATGAATTGTTGTTTTCAATACTCAAAATTCAAAAGGTGATACTTTGGAAACGAATTTATCCCTCAAAAAATCTATTCTATTAATACCATCAACATCCTTTTTGGAATGCAACATAATTGTTACCAAACTACAATGTCCATATTGTGTAATAACATAAAGGATTAGAAGAGCAATTTCCATATTCTATGACTTAACAAATCGTATAAATGAAATATGGTAGACAAGTCAAATCATTGAATTCTTAGCGTATCAAAATCATGGATGGCTGAAAACAAAGCAAGTCACATCAAATAAAGTTTCCAAAAGAATTATCACATAACACTCTAAATTCAAGATATTAATGAGCTTCTTAATATCAAGAACAACTTCAGAAATTTAGGGCTTAGGATTAAGGTTTGGAATTAGATAAATGGATGAATGGATAAAATTTGTTTGTTACTAGAATCTATTGGGAATATTAAAATAACTTTTGAATGTAGTCTTCAATAGTAATAGGTCATTGAACTACAAATTGTTTGGATAGTGCATGTTTTACATATTGTCACATCAAATACAAATATTTTGGATTTTTAAGTATGCAATCCATTATTATAGAGATAAAGTAGAACTACTGAAATTATGTGTTTATTAACTAGTATTATCATTATATTGCATACAAAAAAAAAAAAAAAAAAAAAGACACACGTACGAAACTTTGACATAGCGGCAAATTTAATTGGTGTTTTGAGCTGGTGGTTCTTTCCTTGATGGTTCCCATAAACACAAACGGTTTTCATCAATTCTAAAGTTAAGTGAAGTCTTCCTTATTTCAAAATCAAATAATGGACGTGTGATGGTTTCTATAAGTCATGAAATTCGGGTTTCTTTGACATGGGTAATAGAAGAAGATGATATTTTTTTTTATAGTATTACGTAAAAGTTATGCACAATGTATATGATATTCAAAATCGTATTTTGTGTCTTTTATATTTACATCACGACTATAATGCAAATATCACACTATAAGTATAGTGACACAACTAGACCCCTCTATGTCTCTACACGATATGAAAACCAATAACACAATGTAACCAGATTATCGGTCTTGTGTGAAAAATCAAGGTGACTTCATAATAAACTCTAATCCATGAATTGTTGTTTTCAATACTCAAAATTCAAAAGGTGATACTTTGGAAACGAATTTATCCCTCAAAAAATCTATTCTATTAATACCATCAACATCCTTTTTGGAATGCAACATAATTGTTACCAAACTACAATGTCCATATTGTGTAATAACATAAAGGATTAGAAGAGCAATTTCCATATTCTATGACTTAACAAATCGTATAAATGAAATATGGTAGACAAGTCAAATCATTGAATTCTTAGCGTATCAAAATCATGGATGGCTGAAAACAAAGCAAGTCACATCAAATAAAGTTTCCAAAAGAATTATCACATAACACTCTAAATTCAAGATATTAATGAGCTTCTTAATATCAAGAACAACTTCAGAAATTTAGGGCTTAGGATTAAGGTTTGGAATTAAGATAAATGGATGAATGGATAAAATTTGTTTGTTACTAGAATCTATTGGGAATATTAAAATAACTTTTGAATGTAGTCTTCAATAGTAATAGGTCATTGAACTACAAATTGTTTGGATAGTGCATGTTTTACATATTGTCACATCAAATACAAATATTTTGGATTTTTAAGTATGCAATCCATTATTATAGAGATAAAGTAGAACTACTGAAATTATGTGTTTATTAACTAGTATTATCATTATATTGCATACAAAAAAAAAAAAAAAAAAAAGACACACGTACGAAACTTTGACATAGCGGCAAATTTAATTGGTGTTTTGAGCTGGTGGTTCTTTCCTTGATGGTTCCCATAAACACAAACGGTTTTCATCAATCCTAAAGTTAAGTGAAGTCTTCCTTATTTCAAAATCAAATAATGGACGTGTGATGGTTTCTATAAGTCATGAAATTCGGGTTTCTTTGACATGGGTAATAGAAGAAGATGATATTTTTTTTTATAGTATTACGTAAAAGTTATGCACAATGTATATGATATTCAAAATCGTATTTTGTGTCTTTTATATTTACATCACGACTATAATGCAAATATCACACTATAAGTATAGTGACACAACTAGACCCCTCTATGTCTCTACACGATATGAAAACCAATAACACAATGTAACCAGATTATCAGGTCTTGTGTGAAAATCAAGGTGACTTCATAATAAACTCTAATCCATGAATTGTTGTTTTCAATACTCAAAATTCAAAAGGTGATACTTTGGAAACGAATTTATCCCTCAAAAAATCTATTCTATTAATACCATCAACATCCTTTTTGGAATGCAACATAATTGTTACCAAACTACAATGTCCATATTGTGTAATAACATAAAGGATTAGAAGAGCAATTTCCATATTCTATGACTTAACAAATCGTATAAATGAAATATGGTAGACAAGTCAAATCATTGAATTCTTAGCGTATCAAAATCATGGATGGCTGAAAACAAAGCAAGTCACATCAAATAAAGTTTCCAAAAGAATTATCACATAACACTCTAAATTCAAGATATTAATGAGCTTCTTAATATCAAGAACAACTTCAGAAATTTAGGGCTTAGGATTAAGGTTTGGAATTAAGATAAATGGATGAATGGATAAAATTTGTTTGTTACTAGAATCTATTGGGAATATTAAAATAACTTTTGAATGTAGTCTTCAATAGTAATAGGTCATTGAACTACAAATTGTTTGGATAGTGCATGTTTTACATATTGTCACATCAAATACAAATATTTTGGATTTTTAAGTATGCAATCCATTATTATAGAGATAAAGTAGAACTACTGAATAATGTGTTTATTAACTAGTATTATCATTATATTGCATACAAAAAAAAAAAAAAAAAAAAGACACACGTACGAAACTTTGACATAGCGGCAAATTTAATTGGTGTTTTGAGCTGGTGGTTCTTTCCTTGATGGTTCCCATAAACACAAACGGTTTTCATCAATTCTAAAGTTAAGTGAAGTCTTCCTTATTTCAAAATCAAATAATGGACGTGTGATGGTTTCTATAAGTCATGAAATTCGGGTTTCTTTGACATGGGTAATAGAAGAAGATGATATTTTTTTTTATAGTATTACGTAAAAGTTATGCACAATGTATATGATATTCAAAATCGTATTTTGTGTCTTTTATATTTACATCACGACTATAATGCAAATATCACACTATAAGTATAGTGACACAACTAGACCCCTCTATGTCTCTACACGATATGAAAACCAATAACACAATGTAACCAGATTATCAGTCTTGTGTGAAAAGTCAAGGTGACTTCATAATAAACTCTAATCCATGAATTGTTGTTTTCAATACTCAAAATTCAAAAGGTGATACTTTGGAAACGAATTTATCACTCAAAAAATCTATTCTATTAATACCATCAACATCCTTTTTGGAATGCAACATAATTGTTACCAAACTACAATGTCCATATTGTGTAATAACATAAAGGATTAGAAGAGCAATTTCCATATTCTATGACTTAACAAATCGTATAAATGAAATATGGTAGACAAGTCAAATCATTGAATTCTTAGCGTATCAAAATCATGGATGGCTGAAAACAAAGCAAGTCACATCAAATAAAGTTTCCAAAAGAATTATCACATAACACTCTAAATTCAAGATATTAATGAGCTTCTTAATATCAAGAACAACTTCAGAAATTTAGGGCTTAGGATTAAGGTTTGGAATTAAGATAAATGGATGAATGGATAAAATTTGTTTGTTACTAGAATCTATTGGGAATATTAAAATAACTTTTGAATGTAGTCTTCAATAGTAATAGGTCATTGAACTACAAATTGTTTGGATAGTGCATGTTTTACATATTGTCACATCAAATACAAATATTTTGGATTTTTAAGTATGCAATCCATTATTATAGAGATAAAGTAGAACTACTGAAATTGTGTTTATTAACTAGTATTATCATTATATTGCATACAAAAAAAAAAAAAAAAAAAAGACACACGTACGAAACTTTGACATAGCGGCAAATTTAATTGGTGTTTTGAGCTGGTGGTTCTTTCCTTGATGGTTCCCATAAACACAAACGGTTTTCATCAATTCTAAAGTTAAGTGAAGTCTTCCTTATTTCAAAATCAAATAATGGACGTGTGATGGTTTCTATAAGTCATGAAATTCGGGTTTCTTTGACATGGGTAATAGAAGAAGATGATATTTTTTTTTATAGTATTACGTAAAAGTTATGCACAATGTATATGATATTCAAAATCGTATTTTGTGTCTTTTATATTTACATCACGACTATAATGCAAATATCACACTATAAGTATAGTGACACAACTAGACCCCTCTATGTCTCTACACGATATGAAAACCAATAACACAATGTAACCAGATTATCAGTCTTGTGTGAAAAATCAAGGTGACTTCATAATAAACTCTAATCCATGAATTGTTGTTTTCAATACTCAAAATTCAAAAGGTGATACTTTGGAAACGAATTTATCCCTCAAAAAATCTATTCTATTAATACCATCAACATCCTTTTTGGAATGCAACATAATTGTTACCAAACTACAATGTCCATATTGTGTAATAACATAAAGGATTAGAAGAGCAATTTCCATATTCTATGACTTAACAAATCGTATAAATGAAATATGGTAGACAAGTCAAATCATTGAATTCTTAGCGTATCAAAATCATGGATGGCTGAAAACAAAGCAAGTCACATCAAATAAAGTTTCCAAAAGAATTATCACATAACACTCTAAATTCAAGATATTAATGAGCTTCTTAATATCAAGAACAACTTCAGAAATTTAGGGCTTAGGATTAAGGTTTGGAATTAGATAAATGGATGAATGGATAAAATTTGTTTGTTACTAGAATCTATTGGGAATATTAAAATAACTTTTGAATGTAGTCTTCAATAGTAATAGGTCATTGAACTACAAATTGTTTGGATAGTGCATGTTTTACATATTGTCACATCAAATACAAATATTTTGGATTTTTAAGTATGCAATCCATTATTATAGAGATAAAGTAGAACTACTGAAATGTGTTTATTAACTAGTATTATCATTATATTGCATACAAAAAAAAAAAAAAAAAAAAGACACACGTACGAAACTTTGACATAGCGGCAAATTTAATTGGTGTTTTGAGCTGGTGGTTCTTTCCTTGATGGTTCCCATAAACACAAACGGTTTTCATCAATTCTAAAGTTAAGTGAAGTCTTCCTTATTTCAAAATCAAATAATGGACGTGTGATGGTTTCTATAAGTCATGAAATTCGGGTTTCTTTGACATGGGTAATAGAAGAAGATGATATTTTTTTTTATAGTATTACGTAAAAGTTATGCACAATGTATATGATATTCAAAATCGTATTTTGTGTCTTTTATATTTACATCACGACTATAATGCAAATATCACACTATAAGTATAGTGACACAACTAGACCCCTCTATGTCTCTACACGATATGAAAACCAATAACACAATGTAACCAGATTATCGGTCTTGTGTGAAAAATCAAGGTGACTTCATAATAAACTCTAATCCATGAATTGTTGTTTTCAATACTCAAAATTCAAAAGGTGATACTTTGGAAACGAATTTATCCCTCAAAAAATCTATTCTATTAATACCATCAACATCCTTTTTGGAATGCAACATAATTGTTACCAAACTACAATGTCCATATTGTGTAATAACATAAAGGATTAGAAGAGCAATTTCCATATTCTATGACTTAACAAATCGTATAAATGAAATATGGTAGACAAGTCAAATCATTGAATTCTTAGCGTATCAAAATCATGGATGGCTGAAAACAAAGCAAGTCACATCAAATAAAGTTTCCAAAAGAATTATCACATAACACTCTAAATTCAAGATATTAATGAGCTTCTTAATATCAAGAACAACTTCAGAAATTTAGGGCTTAGGATTAAGGTTTGGAATTAAGATAAATGGATGAATGGATAAAATTTGTTTGTTACTAGAATCTATTGGGAATATTAAAATAACTTTTGAATGTAGTCTTCAATAGTAATAGGTCATTGAACTACAAATTGTTTGGATAGTGCATGTTTTACATATTGTCACATCAAATACAAATATTTTGGATTTTTAAGTATGCAATCCATTATTATAGAGATAAAGTAGAACTACTGAAATATGTGTTTATTAACTAGTATTATCATTATATTGCATACAAAAAAAAAAAAAAAAAAAAGACACACGTACGAAACTTTGACATAGCGGCAAATTTAATTGGTGTTTTGAGCTGGTGGTTCTTTCCTTGATGGTTCCCATAAACACAAACGGTTTTCATCAATTCTAAAGTTAAGTGAAGTCTTCCTTATTTCAAAATCAAATAATGGACGTGTGATGGTTTCTATAAGTCATGAAATTCGGGGTTTCTTTGACATGGGTAATAGAAGAAGATGATATTTTTTTTTATAGTATTACGTAAAAGTTATGCACAATGTATATGATATTCAAAATCGTATTTTGTGTCTTTTATATTTACATCACGACTATAATGCAAATATCACACTATAAGTATAGTGACACAACTAGACCCCTCTATGTCTCTACACGATATGAAAACCAATAACACAATGTAACCAGATTATCGGTCTTGTGTGAAAAATCAAGGTGACTTCATAATAAACTCTAATCCATGAATTGTTGTTTTCAATACTCAAAATTCAAAAGGTGATACTTTGGAAACGAATTTATCACTCAAAAAATCTATTCTATTAATACCATCAACATCCTTTTTGGAATGCAACATAATTGTTACCAAACTACAATGTCCATATTGTGTAATAACATAAAGGATTAGAAGAGCAATTTCCATATTCTATGACTTAACAAATCGTATAAATGAAATATGGTAGACAAGTCAAATCATTGAATTCTTAGCGTATCAAAATCATGGATGGCTGAAAACAAAGCAAGTCACATCAAATAAAGTTTCCAAAAGAATTATCACATAACACTCTAAATTCAAGATATTAATGAGCTTCTTAATATCAAGAACAACTTCAGAAATTTAGGGCTTAGGATTAAGGTTTGGAATTTAGATAAATGGATGAATGGATAAAATTTGTTTGTTACTAGAATCTATTGGGAATATTAAAATAACTTTTGAATGTAGTCTTCAATAGTAATAGGTCATTGAACTACAAATTGTTTGGATAGTGCATGTTTTACATATTGTCACATCAAATACAAATATTTTGGATTTTTAAGTATGCAATCCATTATTATAGAGATAAAGTAGAACTACTGAAATGTGTTTATTAACTAGTATTATCAATTATATTGCATACGAAAAAAAAAAAAAAAAAAAGACACACGTACGAAACTTTGACATAGCGGCAAATTTAATTGGTGTTTTGAGCTGGTGGTTCTTTCCTTGATGGTTCCCATAAACACAAACGGTTTTCATCAATTCTAAAGTTAAGTGAAGTCTTCCTTATTTCAAAATCAAATAATGGACGTGTGATGGTTTCTATAAGTCATGAAATTCGGGGTTTCTTTGACATGGGTAATAGAAGAAGATGATATTTTTTTTTATAGTATTACGTAAAAGTTATGCACAATGTATATGATATTCAAAATCGTATTTTGTGTCTTTTATATTTACATCACGACTATAATGCAAATATCACACTATAAGTATAGTGACACAACTAGACCCCTCTATGTCTCTACACGATATGAAAACCAATAACACAATGTAACCAGATTATCAGTCTTGTGTGAAAAGTCAAGGTGACTTCATAATAAACTCTAATCCATGAATTGTTGTTTTCAATACTCAAAATTCAAAAGGTGATACTTTGGAAACGAATTGATCACTCAAAAAATCTATTCTATTAATACCATCAACATCCTTTTTGGAATGCAACATAATTGTTACCAAACTACAATGTCCATATTGTGTAATAACATAAAGATTAGAAGAGCAATTTCCATATTCTATGACTTAACAAATCGTATAAATGAAATATGGTAGACAAGTCAAATCATTGAATTCTTAGCGTATCAAAATCATGGATGGCTGAAAACAAAGCAAGTCACATCAAATAAAGTTTCCAAAAGAATTATCACATAACACTCTAAATTCAAGATATTAATGAGCTTCTTAATATCAAGAACAACTTCAGAAATTTAGGGCTTAGGATTAAGGTTTGGAATTAAGATAAATGGATGAATGGATAAAATTTGTTTGTTACTAGAATCTATTGGGAATATTAAAATAACTTTTGAATGTAGTCTTCAATAGTAATAGGTCATTGAACTACAAATTGTTTGGATAGTGCATGTTTTACATATTCTCACATCAAATACAAATATTTTGGATTTTTAAGTATGCAATCCATTATTATAGAGATAAAGTAGAACTACTGAAATGTGTTTATTAACTAGTATTATCATTATATTGCATACAAAAAAAAAAAAAAAAAAAGACACACGTACGAAACTTTGACATAGCGGCAAATTTAATTGGTGTTTTGAGCTGGTGGTTCTTTCCTTGATGGTTCCCATAAACACAAACGGTTTTCATCAATTCTAAAGTTAAGTGAAGTCTTCCTTATTTCAAAATCAAATAATGGACGTGTGATGGTTTCTATAAGTCATGAAATTCGGGTTTCTTTGACATGGGTAATAGAAGAAGATGATATTTTTTTTTATAGTATTACGTAAAAGTTATGCACAATGTATATGATATTCAAAATCGTATTTTGTGTCTTTTATATTTACATCACGACTATAATGCAAATATCACACTATAAGTATAGTGACACAACTAGACCCCTCTATGTCTCTACACGATATGAAAACCAATAACACAATGTAACCAGATTATCAGTCTTGTGTGAAAAGTCAAGGTGACTTCATAATAAACTCTAATCCATGAATTGTTGTTTTCAATACTCAAAATTCAAAAGGTGATACTTTGGAAACGAATTGATCACTCAAAAAATCTATTCTATTAATACCATCAACATCCTTTTTGGAATGCAACATAATTGTTACCAAACTACAATGTCCATATTGTGTAATAACATAAAGATTAGAAGAGCAATTTCCATATTCTATGACTTAACAAATCGTATAAATGAAATATGGTAGACAAGTCAAATCATTGAATTCTTAGCGTATCAAAATCATGGATGGCTGAAAACAAAGCAAGTCACATCAAATAAAGTTTCCAAAAGAATTATCACATAACACTCTAAATTCAAGATATTAATGAGCTTCTTAATATCAAGAACAACTTCAGAAATTTAGGGCTTAGGATTAAGGTTTGGAATTAAGATAAATGGATGAATGGATAAAATTTGTTTGTTACTAGAATCTATTGGGAATATTAAAATAACTTTTGAATGTAGTCTTCAATAGTAATAGGTCATTGAACTACAAATTGTTTGGATAGTGCATGTTTTACATATTCTCACATCAAATACAAATATTTTGGATTTTTAAGTATGCAATCCATTATTATAGAGATAAAGTAGAACTACTGAAATGTGTTTATTAACTAGTATTATCATTATATTGCATACAAAAAAAAAAAAAAAAAAGACACACGTACGAAACTTTGACATAGCGGCAAATTTAATTGGTGTTTTGAGCTGGTGGTTCTTTCCTTGATGGTTCCCATAAACACAAACGGTTTTCATCAATTCTAAAGTTAAGTGAAGTCTTCCTTATTTCAAAATCAAATAATGGACGTGTGATGGTTTCTATAAGTCATGAAATTCGGGTTTCTTTGACATGGGTAATAGAAGAAGATGATATTTTTTTTTATAGTATTACGTAAAAGTTATGCACAATGTATATGATATTCAAAATCGTATTTTGTGTCTTTTATATTTACATCACGACTATAATGCAAATATCACACTATAAGTATAGTGACACAACTAGACCCCTCTATGTCTCTACACGATATGAAAACCAATAACACAATGTAACCAGATTATCAGTCTTGTGTGAAAAATCAAGGTGACTTCATAATAAACTCTAATCCATGAATTGTTGTTTTCAATACTCAAAATTCAAAAGGTGATACTTTGGAAACGAATTTATCCCTCAAAAAATCTATTCTATTAATACCATCAACATCCTTTTTGGAATGCAACATAATTGTTACCAAACTACAATGTCCATATTGTGTAATAACATAAAGGATTAGAAGAGCAATTTCCATATTCTATGACTTAACAAATCGTATAAATGAAATATGGTAGACAAGTCAAATCATTGAATTCTTAGCGTATCAAAATCATGGATGGCTGAAAACAAAGCAAGTCACATCAAATAAAGTTTCCAAAAGAATTATCACATAACACTCTAAATTCAAGATATTAATGAGCTTCTTAATATCAAGAACAACTTCAGAAATTTAGGGCTTAGGATTAAGGTTTGGAATTTAGATAAATGGATGAATGGATAAAATTTGTTTGTTACTAGAATCTATTGGGAATATTAAAATAACTTTTGAATGTAGTCTTCAATAGTAATAGGTCATTGAACTACAAATTGTTTGGATAGTGCATGTTTTACATATTGTCACATCAAATACAAATATTTTGGATTTTTAAGTATGCAATCCATTATTATAGAGATAAAGTAGAACTACTGAAATGTGTTTGTTAACTAGTATTATCATTATATTGCATACAAAAAAAAAAAAAAAAAAAGACACACGTACGAAACTTTGACATAGCGGCAAATTTAATTGGTGTTTTGAGCTGGTGGTTCTTTCCTTGATAGTTCCCATAAACACAAACGGTTTTCATCAATCCTAAAGTTAAGTGAAGTCTTCCTTATTTCAAAATCAAATAATGGACGTGTGATGGTTTCTATAAGTCATGAAATTCGGGTTTCTTTGACATGGGTAATAGAAGAAGATGATATTTTTTTTTATAGTATTACGTAAAAGTTATGCACAATGTATATGATATTCAAAATCGTATTTTGTGTCTTTTATATTTACATCACGACTATAATGCAAATATCACACTATAAGTATAGTGACACAACTAGACCCCTCTATGTCTCTACACGATATGAAAACCAATAACACAATGTAACCAGATTATCGGTCTTGTGTGAAAAATCAAGGTGACTTCATAATAAACTCTAATCCATGAATTGTTGTTTTCAATACTCAAAATTCAAAAGGTGATACTTTGGAAACGAATTTATCCCTCAAAAAATCTATTCTATTAATACCATCAACATCCTTTTTGGAATGCAACATAATTGTTACCAAACTACAATGTCCATATTGTGTAATAACATAAAGGATTAGAAGAGCAATTTCCATATTCTATGACTTAACAAATCGTATAAATGAAATATGGTAGACAAGTCAAATCATTGAATTCTTAGCGTATCAAAATCATGGATGGCTGAAAACAAAGCAAGTCACATCAAATAAAGTTTCCAAAAGAATTATCACATAACACTCTAAATTCAAGATATTAATGAGCTTCTTAATATCAAGAACAACTTCAGAAATTTAGGGCTTAGGATTAAGGTTTGGAATTTAGATAAATGGATGAATGGATAAAATTTGTTTGTTACTAGAATCTATTGGGAATATTAAAATAACTTTTGAATGTAGTCTTCAATAGTAATAGGTCATTGAACTACAAATTGTTTGGATAGTGCATGTTTTACATATTGTCACATCAAATACAAATATTTTGGATTTTTAAGTATGCAATCCATTATTATAGAGATAAAATAGAACTACTGAAATGTGTTTATTAACTAGTATTATCATTATATTGCATACAAAAAAAAAAAAAAAAAGACACACGTACGAAACTTTGACATAGCGGCAAATTTAATTGGTGTTTTGAGCTGGTGGTTCTTTCCTTGATAGTTCCCATAAACACAAACGGTTTTCATCAATCCTAAAGTTAAGTGAAGTCTTCCTTATTTCAAAATCAAATAATGGACGTGTGATGGTTTCTATAAGTCATGAAATTCGAGTTTCTTTGACATGGGTAATAGAAGAAGATGATATTTTTTTTTATAGTATTAAGTAAAAGTTATGCACAATGTATATGATATTCAAAATCGTATTTTGTGTCTTTTATATTTACATCACGACTATAATGCAAATATCACACTATAAGTATAGTGACACAACTAGACCCCTCTATGTCTCTACACGATATGAAAACCAATAACACAATGTAACCAGATTATCGGTCTTGTGTGAAAAATCAAGGTGACTTCATAATAAACTCTAATCCATGAATTGTTGTTTTCAATACTCAAAATTCAAAAGGTGATACTTTGGAAACAAATTTATCCCTCAAAAAATCTATTCTATTAATACCATCAACATCCTTTTTGGAATGCAACATAATTGTTACCAAACTACAATGTCCATATTGTGTAATAACATAAAGGATTAGAAGAGCAATTTCCATATTCTATGACTTATTAAATCGTATAAATGAAATATGGTAGACAAGTCAAATCATTGAATTCTTAGCGTATCAAAATCATGGATGGTTGAAAACAAAGCAAGTCACATCAAATAAAGTTTCCAAAAGAATTATCACATAACACTCTAAATTCAAGATATTAATGAGCTTCTTAATATCAAGAACAACTTCAGAAATTTAGGGCTTAGGATTAAGGTTTGGAATTTAGATAAATGGATGAATGGATAAAATTTGTTTGTTACTAGAATCTATTGGGAATATTAAAATAACTTTTGAATGTAGTCTTCAATAGTAATAGGTCATTTAACTACAAATTGTTGGAATAAAAGAAGGTGATATTTTTTTTTTTTATTATTATGTGTAATTGATGCACCATGTATATGATATTCAAAATCGTATTTCATGTTTCTATATTTACATCATGACTATAATTTTGACCGTAGATAGGTAATAGGTCTTTATAGAGTATAAAAAGTATTTTATATGTTTGTAATGAGTGTGTGTCATTTATTATGAAATTGGTGATTGAATTATGAATTTGCAATTTTCTTGAATAATTTTTAGTGTTGTGTGTAATTTGATGTTTTTGAATACTTATTTGTTGTTTTATGATTATTGAAATGTTTCAATAGAGAATAGTAAGTTAGATGGGATGGAAGTTGTAGAATATATAAATTTTGTATTTGTCTACAGGAGTTTTTATTGAATGAAGACAAAGTTTTTGGTCTATATATCATTTTTCACCTCTCCATAAGAACTTGATTGATTTATGTATTCAGCACGATACAAGTCTTCTAAATTCCTTTTAGACATGTTAGAAGATTATTTCTAGAAAATAGCAATAACATAAATTTATATGAAAGTTTATATAATGTTACATTAAAAGACGTAAATTAATTGAACCTATGACAGTAATGTCAATTGTAAATATTTTCAAGTCATATAAAATTTATTACATATATATGTGTCCAAAAGGTTATGTTTTTATCATGGAAATAGTAATAAGGTCAGTATCTAAAGATTGTATTAAAATTACAGTATTATTTTTTTCTTTCATTTGATCTTTTATCCAGCACTAACGAGGGGTTGGTTATTATTTTCAATTAGTGCTTAAACTATCAATACAATTTCATTGATTTATCTTACTAATATTATCATTTTTTATAAAACTAACAGATTTGATCACTCGGAACTTGACCTTTTCAAAAATTTCCTGAATCTCAAACAATACTGAACAGTATGTAGTTATTAGATAATGGTTTTCTTTAAACTTAGGTCAAACAACATGCTGGTAACTTTTAAACTGATTATTTTAATGTAATTTTTTCAATTAAAAATTTCTGTATTCCAAACATAATGAAGAAAAGAACATTAGCCTACACTTTATACATAGAAGCGTAACAGATCTACAAAATTATTAGAGATTTAATCTAGTTCTGCAAAATTTCATGGAGTATTATGATTTTATATTTTTTCATGGTACATTTCCAATTCCAACACTTCTTAAATATTTTATGAATCATTTTTAATTTATTTTTTATCATAAAATTTCCAAAAATAATTATAGCATTCTAGTAGCAAAACTTGTAAAATGCAATTCTTAAATTCAAATCTACAAATTTGTATATATTTTTAGCATTATTTTTATTATTTTATTATTTTAATTTACGGAATTGTCTTTGACAAAAGAGTTTATGAGATTAGACAGCATGGGATAGAGGAACACATAAAATCACTCAATATAATATTCTTGGAATGCATATTTGCAGGTTTCATTGATGTTATTCTATTGCAATTAAGATAAATTACAATTAATGTCTTACTTTTAATCATAGGTAAATTTTATTTGAAGTCACATTATCAGAGTCATTTGCCATAAGAACTAGCACCATTTGCTTCATTCTTGGCAACACAAATTTTAATTTTAATTGTAAACATTCCCTTAATCAATGAAAAATTCTCTGGGATGTTCCTCTAGAAAAATTCATAACTGAATTTCATTTTCATTTCTCTTTTAAGTGGTAGCAAATAATTTCATGAACTATTGAAGTTTATTTAGAAAGAACAACATTGATATTTAAAAGAATCAAATGAAATTTCATGCACTATTCAGTTGAAATAAAAAAATAAATCTCATTCCATGGAAATATCAAAAAACATGAACTTTTAGGATTTGTTAATAGATGTGATTTTGGAAGCAACATTATCATGAACAAAAAAAAAAAATAGGGTTGTTCTTATGTTCAATTGCAAGTAGTCAAACAATTGTTTAATCAAGCAGATCTTGACAACGTAGAAGAAATAATATTAGCAGCAATATGGTCACAAACCTTGCACTTTAAATTGTGGCTTCAAAGTGGTGGGATTGACAACTCCAACAGATTTTCCAGAGGAAGAGACTTTCCACTCGCCATCAGCATAATACTTGTAAACATCACCATCAATGATTTCCTTGAAAATTCCTGAGCCAGCCATGCTGTCGCAACAAAGTACCATGCACGAATTCAGTCAACAAGAATGCAGTAAATTTTCATGCGGTTACATTCCAATGAGGTAGTCTTTAAAGTCAAGTGTGCGTAATTCACAGTGCGCACAGGCCTTTCCTGATACAGTCTGTCAGCGAGAGAAAACACCTTGGTATGTGCCCAGGACATTAATTTATTACAAATCCCAGGAATTCATCCATGTCAAAATTGCAAACAAAAGATACAAACAAAACATACGATATTCATGAATACTATACGTATTGTAATACATCATCCAGTTTTGCTGTCCATTCAACGATTAGTACAAAAATGCTGGATGGAAGACATACAAGTACTATAGGCACATACAACATATATCATACATGGAAATGTACAACATCAGGATACTGTAGAAATATAGAGCATGAGATTGTCTGAAACGTAGGAGTAATGTACTCACAATAGAATTGTACAAATTTAGAGAATTATGTGATTCTTTCGACACATCTTGATCACATCTTGATAAAACATTATATGAACAACAATGCATCTACATGTACTGAATTATCACTAGATTCACAACTATGGAAAAGTCAGCACAAGCAGAAAGGATGGCCAACTACAATAAAACAAACACCAAAAATCGTGATAAACTTAGAAGGGTTGAAATGGTGTATAGGGAACTCCGTTCGGTGTAATTGGACACCTGACACCACTATTCCCGACTTGCTCAAAAATGGAGTTTTGGGATCCCCGTCTCTATATCCCTTGGTGATCTTAATTGCCTTGCCCTCAAATAGCCGTACCAGCGCAAGATGCGTGAGATGCGCGAGACTGGTCCAACAGGGTCCCATGGGGTCCCGCTGCCCTCCTGCACCATCTTTCCCTTTCGAGACTGATTTCTTGCAAGCCATTTCTGTTTTTTTTTGCAAAATCCCTCTCCCACTCTCGCATGGGCCCACTGCTATGTCGGAGATGTCGACCCCATTGCCACCTCGGCAGTCTCGGAACCCCAGCCGCCACATCACCCACTGTCTCGTCTGTGAGGGTTTCAGCCTGGGTCTCATCCAAGAGGGGTACTAGGGTGGAGATGGAAGTGCTCTTGTCGTTTTTGTTCTCTCTGAAGCTGAGACCCTAGTAGATTCGTTTAGGATTATTGTTGGGAGTCTGAATTTGCAAGATTCACATGGATTTTAGGCCTACACCCTTTGTTAAACACGATGTTGTCGATCTTGACGCATCTTGGATTGGTGCATACAAGCGGCAATTCATTTTATGGAATCTAATCCCACTTCACTTCATTCGAGACCAGGTCCAACAATGTCTTGATGGTCCTTTCACGCATAAAGATCTGTAGTGGGATAACATAGGTGTGAAGGGTGTTGCTGGCTTGCCTATATCCCGTGGCTAAGGGACAAGGATTTTGTGTTGGGCGAGTCTTCGAAGCGGTTGGATGTGCAGACGAAGTTCAACAAGCACGAGACAGAAAGACACAAAGGATCCCATCCGCAAGTTGACACTCCATTGCTGTCCATCAAAGTTAGCTAAATTTTATTGGTTGGTGTACTCGTAGATATCTTACTATCGTGATGGGTCTTGTCCATATTTTGACAATATCGTTGCCTAGCAGACTAGAGTGCAAGTTCGAGCCTGAAGACAAGTCTGGTGATGTTTTGGAAGTCACTGAAGAAATGATGACGTAACGATAGGAGTACACAAAGATAGGAAAAAACGTCCCAAATGGGCGCGCTCGGAGGGGTCCGAGACTCTCAACGGCCATGAAGGGGGGGGGGGGCGGGACTAAGCTACAGCGCCGCTCAATATCTTCAGTGCCAAGTCCGACGACCGGTCCATTGGGAACTGACCAAACGGAAGCGGGGCCCGTTTCACATACTCTGGGACAGCTTCCCCTGAGCTGAATAGACCCTCCAGCCACGGTTTCAGTGTCATCGTAAGAAACCTATCACCACCATCCCCGGACGAGGTTAGGGGGTGGACAGCGTTATGAGGGTCGTTGAGAAGGTTCTTCTGTGGACTATCATCCACTAGTAGGACTTTCTCAACGGACTCCAATACCAGCAACTTAGCAAAGACACGGAGATCCTTTAGAAAGAACGGCTTGTCTGGTTTTGACGACTCCACGTATGACGAACGTGTGCATTCGTTCTGGCTAAGAACCTGCACATCTGGCAGCTGTAAGGAGGTGCCCTGAAGAACAACAGGAAGAGTTTCAGGTATATTCCTAGGCGCGATGCTGGTGCAAAAGGCTACCGTTGCCTGAGTATGAAGCCAGTTCAGGAATTCCTGGCATCCAGGTCTGATCATTATAGGGCGCTTTTTTCCCTTGACAAAAATCCCACGGTGAACGAGAACCCCGTTTAAGTCTAGTACAATCGAATACCTTCGACCGGGTATCTTTCCGATCACCTTTGCTGGAACGGAGGATGGGAGAGGGGGCCCTGGGAAAAGCAACAAAAAAAAGTCTCATCAGAATTCAGCATCGGGAGATCCCTCGATAAAGATGTCCACTGTAAACAGGTGTGATCAACATTCAGCATCGGGAGATCCCTCGATATAGATGTCCACTGAAAAATGTCATAGTAGATCCAAGCATCGGGAGATCCCTCGATGCAGATGTTTACTGAATTCCTCAAGCATCTACAGGAGACACTACACGTTCTACACATGTCCAATCTGAGGACATTAGAACTATCAGTCCTACAATAAGAGTCCGATTGGATACCTTTCGCACTGTCGTCCAAATTCGGATCTTGGGCTTCCAATGAAATGCCAACCGTTTTAAACGTCGGAATCTGGTAAAGGTTTTTTTTCAAAGTTATTAGTAAATGGGATTTTATCATTATAGTCCTTGTAAACAAACTCGTGAGCCTGTCTAACTGCTTCAAGATGCTTAGCCTTGCGAGAGGGTGGGGTGTAATTCCCTCACTGGGATATGTGATCCCTTACCTGTTCGTCCAGACTAGCACGAGCTCCTGCTGGAGTGCTTTTTCCCTTAGGCTCTCTCTCAGCACCGGAACCTTTTCCCTTCCCCTTGACCCCCGTTCCGGTGCTAGGCCCAGACTTACCCTTTCCTCGTGTGGCGGGGGGACCGGATGTTGTTCCCGACGGAAGTTCCGGCGGAAGGGATCGTTGCAAACGCTTCTCCAGCACAAGTGAGCGACATTCTCGATCTGTGTCCTTAGATTTCTCCACCTCGACTACATCTAGCTCAGTGGATACCTCCGTAAGTGCGTTGTCTGGGAGCCCTTCATATAAATCCAGGTTTAGCTCCTCCACTTCCGCGTCGTTCTCTTTGACATCGTCACATGCCTTCACATCGTCGCACACCGGGGATTCCGCGTCGCACGATGTCTTCTCCGGGCTGAACGCGTCTAAATCCTTCAGAGTGTCGTCAACAACATCTTCATTCATGTCTGGAGCCACGGGGGGAGACTGATGAGTCTCTCCGGGAGATGTAATTCGTGGGAGAGGAGGCGGGGGGCTGGATGGGAGAGGAGGCGGGGGGCTGCAAGGGATCACATAAGGAGTGACGGACAGCGAACTCTGAGGACCGCACTCCTCAGGTACGGGGGGGTGATGGTTTGGAATTGGTGCACTGCCTTCTGTCATCGGGATATCTCCCGATGGTGGGATGCACGGTTCATGCTGACTATCAGCTACTCCTCCCTCCGTCTCCTGCTCTTGACGCGGAGAAATCCTTTCCGGGTCCACAGCATCCCTATCCGTCCCCTCCGTATCCCTGTGAACTCCCGCGTCCTCCTCTCCTGCTGGTGCGGATTCATTCATTCGCGGAACCGCAGCGAAGTTCTGGACATTAAAGTCCAAGTCATCCAGCCCTTCAGCACCCTCTCCCATGTCTTCTGCGCCACCTTCAGGTTCCGTAGTCTGAGTCTGGTGATCCACCGGTAATATCCTCATATCCAGCAGCGACCGAGCTACGTCCTTCGTGTTTCCCGACACGGTGGCAAGATCGCTTCGTGGCGTCAAGGACTCCCCCACGTGAGAATCGTCAAAGGTGTGATCCCTCGACGCAGCTCCACCATAAATGCGCGCGGAGTTCAGCAGTCCCTGCAATATGAGCGCAGGTCACCATTAGCGGTAAGAAAAGCTGCAGTGGAGTAGAAATTGGGTTCGAGTATATGGTACAGGAATACTACAATGCCTTGGAAGTTAACCCGAGGTGCAGTGCTAAGCAAACAAAAGAGAGGTGCCTTGCTCACAAGAGTAGGGAATTCAGTCGTGAGGGGGATGTTACATGGAATGAAATAATTGGTCGGGAGAGGAATAACGTTTTTCAAAAATATAAATTCCTCATTTTCCATAATGGTATGCAATTTATGATACTTACAGAATGGTACAGTTTCTTACAGAACCCCTACACGAGGATAGTAATCATGCTAGATTTCGCCACTCGATAAAACAACATGGAATCCCAAATTAGGTAAGCCTGCCTAAGGTCGAAAACCTACCGAGGTGCAAGCCGTCTCCTCGTCGTCAGAGTTGGATTCGGAATCATCAGGCGGCGATTGCCCGCGGGCATCTTTATCAGCAGCCACACCATCTTCATTATCACCCTCTCCACTGTTTGCCTCATCATCACCATCGTCACCACCATCATCGTTTACCAATTTATCTGGGTCAACTGCGTCCTTGTAAAGTATGTCCCATATCTGCTTCGACGTCTTCTTCGCTTGTTCCTCATCATCGTCACAGAAGACAACTTCGAGGACCATGGCTTCGTTTTCCTGTAGACATGCAGGCGATATGAACATGTATAAAATGCGAACAGCACACTCTAACCAAATGTCACGTTCAATTTCATTGCGTAAGGGTTCAGAAGTGCCGGGAAATGTGGACAGAAGTGCATGATTTATCGGGGGATCCCTCGATGATATGAGAAGCCCTTAAGCCTAGATTTTTAAGACGTTATCCGTCCATCGAGGGATCCCCCGATAAATCTTGCATCCGTGAGGACATATCCGGAAACACTGAGGCTGAGAACAGAGAAGGACTTCTGACTTAGATTCTATATACGTGAGTGAACGAGTGCATATATCGCGAGTACTATAAGTGGAGGACATCTGCATAATAAGCCTTTAGAACAACAGCGTATTCGCACAAGTATGAAATAAAGTGGAAGCATTCGAGTCAGTGAAAGAGAAATATCTAATATGACTTCAACATTCGAAGGGTGCAGACAGAGTACTTACAAGTCCAAGGAGGGTGAAGTGAGCCCCGCCGTTGACGTTTACGAGCACCATGTTATCTTTAATGTGCTGCTGAAAGATAGTAGAAAGGGCGGCCACCTTAATCGTTGGTCGACCAGGTCGTCTCCATTGCTGGATGGTTTCAGTAATGTCCTTGGCCAGGTACACTGCGTCGAATGGCCTCTTCCCCGCAAAGAAATCCCCGAAGCATTCCTTCATAGACTGCGTTGGCGAATAAGCAAAGCAGAAAATCATGTACACAAGATACGAAGAACCGAGCTCCGGCTCGAGAAATCCGTCCTCGCGGGAAGGGACATAGTTGATCACATGCCAGTTCCACAACCTCCTCTTTGCTGTCCTCGTGCGCGTTTCGATGTGCAGTAGTGTCGCATGGAATCCCGCCGCATCTGTGAAGAGAACTGCTCCTGAGCGAACAAAGACCTGCGTGCTGTTAAGTTCCTGCCCCAATAGAGGATCGAATATCCGAGACAGGACGTTCTCCTGTAGCACCTGAGCTTTCACTGGCATGTCAGCGATCGCATCAAACAGGAAGTACATGAATATGTGTGGTTTTGCCCCTCCTCTCCAACTATACACTTCTTCACTTCGCAAAATAACAGAAATCTCGGGCCTACTCCGGTCCGTAAGCACGCACTTGTACTTCTGATTGAACCCCTTCTGGATGTGCGATAAGTGACTTGCTTGCTCTTGTACCATGTTGTGAGCGTCCCACATCACCTTAACGAAGTCAGGCACGTCCGCAGGATCACACGTCTTGTTGAGGTTCCTGTTTCCGTCGTCCAGCCACTTCTTCCCCGCTGCCGTTGCATACGCCTTATCCAGCCAGCTCTCCAGCTCCGCGCGACCGATCTCTCTTGAATCGGCTAACTCCTCCCATTCCGCAGCAGAATACATTACGTATGTGCTCTTACGGCTTGGAAGCTCAAAACCCATATAGTAGTTCATTAACTCGTTCTTCATACATCTGATCAGTCTTTCCCTATTCCCTGCTGTTTGAAGGGACGGTAATCTCGCCACTTTATCACCTTTGGTGGCCTTCGATCCCTTCACAGATATTTCTTTCTTCTCCACAAGGTCAGCAAGGTGATGGATATCCTCTGAGCGCAGGCCGTATAGTGGTTTTAAATCGTTCTGGACAAATGGCTTCCGCTTGAGGTCATAGTTCGTCTGCACATTCCCTTGCGCATCTGGCAGCTTCCCCTTCATGTACTGTTTCTCAATCTCCACCCATCGGTCAACCGCCGTATCGTCTTCAAGAAACAGTAGCGGTATCTTGCAGTCCCTTAGCTCTGATTCCTTCACGTTTGTGAAGATCGATGCCAGAGCTTGAGTGAATTGGTGCGTACCACACGTCGGGGGAGGGGTTAGTAGCGCTCTCCGACAAAGGAAGTTGCCATCGGGGGATCGCCCGATGATGGGAAGTACGAGGAATACTCTAAGAGGCCACATACATTTCTACAACTCGGATCATCGGGGGATCTCTCGATGACTTTGATACATATATACAGATATATACAACTAAGATCATCAGGGGATCTCTCGATGAGGGGGGGAATACAGACTTACCAGAAACTCTATAGGGTGCTGCCGTCCCTGTAAAGCTGGCATCGGGCATTTCAACTCTTTCCACTTGATTCTGGCATGGAGCACCTGCATCATGAATGTGTGCTCCTTCTGTGGCCCGGCCATATCCTGGTTCAGGACCCGTGAGAGGAGCATGAGCTTGATGTGCTCAGGCTTGGGCGCCCACACTGGGATGATTGAGAACTTAGACGCCTTGTCTTTGTCAGCCCCAGCAATTTCCCCACTCTCAACGAGATCCCGGTAACACTGAACCGTATGCTGGCCCCCAATGATGAAGAATGGAGTGGAGCTTTTGATCTGATTCTTCTCCGGAGGTGTATTGAAAAATTCTACTTTTTTATCCGGTCCATAAGGTCCCTTCTTCAGTGGAAGTACAGTGATTTCTCTATCTGTTCCACTGTACCTCGGAGCGATGCGCGCCTGATTCGTCAAGGCTTTTAACCTGTCCGGAACAAGTCCTCGGTAGACGATTGAACCTGGAGGGGCCCTGTGCAGCTTTGAGAAATGCACAGTTATTGGCGCATCGTTCTCATCCTTGAGCCTCTCGTGGCCCCACTTGTACAGTGGTTCAAACGCCTCGCTGTACAGGTTCTTCATCTCCGTCTGCTTGGTCTGGTCCAGCTTCTCAATATCCGAAGCTGACATTGTCACACACTGCTGGAGAGTGAGCTTGTCATCACCCTTTCCCTTCTTGCCCTTCCCTGTGTCCGGCACCGCAGTTTCCCCGTCATTGATCAAGGAAGATTTCCGTTTTGTGCCCCGCGTCTTCGTAGGAGTAGTCGCAGTCGGAGTCTGCGATGGAACAGGAGCAGCAGCTGCAACCTCACTTCGCGCCTCGTCAATTAGGTTCCACTGATTTTCAATTTGTGCCGGAGTCCACTTCGCCTTATCCTCCGGCAGGTACATGAAGCCCTTGGCAGTGAGGGATGCACACTGATTCAGGCTGAGCTTGCCGAGGTCGAGGATTAGTCCATAAGTTACAGTCCGATCGGACTTCGGCATCTTCTCCTCCACCACCATGATAGCTGTCCCCACATCAAGGCCCTTCAGTTCGAGCACGTTTAATCCAATCGGGGAATGGATCCGCGAATCACAGGTGAGGTGGGGGACAATGACGGCCATGCCTCCTGCCGTATCCTTCCACGACATCGCCCATGCGGTGACGTTCTTATTGCAGCGGTAAACTACGCAGGGATTTGATTCTCCGACGTGATTGTAGCCATGGATCCAGTGATCGACAAAGGGGAACAGCTTCACGGGCTTGTGGTCCAATGGTGGTTCCATTATTTGTTCATTCCTGCAGAACAGACATACATCACTGTTGGTCAAATCCCTGCTCCAAATAAGTTAACACTTATAAAAATCGGATCATCGGGGGATCTCTCGATGACTTCGATTCATACACACGCATAGGGGGCTATGCGCATTACGTAGAGGACAACAACTATCTCACAGTACCATTGAAAAAATCAGAGGCACGAAAGGGCACTGAGGTCATCGGGAGATCCCCCGATGTTCTGCCATACCTACAGGATGAGAAGGGATACCAACACATCGAGGGATCCCCCGATGTTCTGCCATACCTACAGGATGAGAAGGGATACCAACACATCGAGGGATCCCCCGATGGACCAACGATATGACACCTAAGCAAAATAGCACTGTCCATACAGTTCATTGTCCACGGTGAGGTTACCTCGTTATAAGTTTATGTTTTATTAATATGGTTTGTAGTGAGTGGGTCATCGAGAGATCCCCCGATGTTCTGCCATACCCACAGGATGGGAAGGGGATTCGAAGACATCGAGGGATCCCCCGATGGACCAAGGACATGTGCAGAGTGGTCATCGGGAGATCCCCCGATGGCTTGCCGTCCCTACAGACTGGTAAGGGGATACTGACGCATCAATGGTAATTTCAGGTGAAAAAGGTCATCGGGAGATCCCCCGATGGCATGCCGTTCCGAGAGAATGGAAAGGGATACTGACGCATCGAGAGATCCCCCGATGGACCAAGGACATTTTTATTGCATCAACGGATATCACTGAAGTTTGTTACAGTGTCCGTACAGTGTATTTTGTTGGAAGAGGTTCTCAGTTCCGTACAGTTTATGTTCAAACCTTAGTGTTTACAGTATATAAGAGCTGGAGCTGGTTTTTAAGCCGGACTGGGACGTAGGCATTTCGAGATGTGATAAAGGAAAAATGTCACTAAGCATAGAATTTGAGATTAAGAAAAAAACTTACGGGTCCTCCCAGATTCTTGCGGTCCCGGGCCCTCTGGATGAACTCCCTGCCATAGGTGCCTGCAAACTCTGCACGGCGATGGCACGATGCACGGGATGACAAATTTTCGATTAAGACGGAGAATGACAAATAAGCTCTTGGTCGAGCAATGTCAAAGCATGCACAATTCTGAAGTCATGGAGGACAGAGGCTACTATAGAATTTAAATTGACGAGAGTTTCATGCACTTGAACGACGTCTACAGACCCCTTGCCCTCATCCGGCGGAATAGAATCTACAGGGCGGAACATACTATCTACAACATTTTGCAGCAACAAAAGCAATGAAGGTAAAAAAAATGCCACATTGCACGGGAAACAGACCCGATTCGATTAAGAATGTTGAGAAAAAAGTACCTGTGAATGCACTCGCAGGTGAAAAACCACTCGTCCGCTGCTTCGTCTTCTTCCTCAACGCACGCTCCGACGATCTGATTTCTTTGTCCGCCCCCCGATCCAAAAGCTCTCCCTCGATCTCGCTTAGTGCACCTCCCAAACTTAGACCTCTCAAATGCGACCTAAAAGAAACCTCTCACTCGCCTCCCAAACACCTCGAATCTCGCCCTAAACCTCCCGACCACGAATTAAGCACCCTGAAACTGCCAAGCACCTCTAAATTGCCCTAAACCTCCCTCGCAACTCGACACAGATGCAATCACGACGACCTAAGACTCTCGGTAGGGAAGTGGGAAACTCGGAGCGACCTACAGCATACCAGGCGCGAAAGCGAGGTAGAGCGAGGTAGAGCGAAGGAAAAACACTCGAGCGACGCCGTCTTTGCACTGTACAGTGGAGAACTTAGTACCATATTAAAAAAGAAAACGGGTTAGGACGTTCTTGGAGGAGAACGACGTACATTAAGGGGCACCAATCTCTGGCTCATGAGTGCATGCAGTCAATTGAAGTGACCCCTTGATATTAATTGGAAATTAATGAACGATGGGAAATGAACAAAGAAAATAGAAAATTAAATTGGATATTCAGAATAACAAAAAAATATATGTAAAATAGAATGAAGTGAATTAAAAGAGTTTAATGGGATCACTTTTAAAAGTAATTGAGAATTAAAAATTTAAAAAAATTTAAAAAACTAAAAATAAAAAATAAAAAATAAAATATAAAAGAGAACCAAATGAAATATAAACGAGAAGGAATTACATTCAATAAGAATTAAAAGAAAACTCATAATAGGAAATAATGATATCACGGGCATAAAAGAAAACGCACATTGAAAAATAAAAGATAAATAAATGATAGATAAAAGAGAAGCGAATGCAAATGGTGGAAAAGAGAATGCCATGTTAAAAGAGACGGCAATTAACTTTAAAAGAAAAATGAAATTAAAAACAACAAATATGGAGTACGCCTTTCGAGATTTCATGAATTAGATAGATCCTCAAGAGATTTATGTCACATACTAGAAGATGCAATAATAGATACTCCCAGATAAATAAACCTGGAGCTCGAAGAACCTATATGGAGTTTCCCTTATAGGTTGTCCTACCGTCATCCACATGGTACCGTGCATGGATTATAACTCTAACATTCTCAAAAAACCACCATTAACTTTTTTTATATATATAATTTTCATTTGAATACCTTAAATAGTGGCAACCACTACTGATTTATTGCAAGATATAAATCATCCTCACGTTTTCATACTTGATAAATCAGACTCATAGTAGATCCAACAACAGTCATTATGAAATCATTATTTTTAAAAAGAAAATGGTGCAAGTCATTTTTCTTTGAAATTAGTTTCACGCGATTTGTTAAGTCATTCATTTTACCTTTATATTATCTTCTTAAAATTTCCCGTCATAAATAAGAGTACCATGTTATCAGAAAATGACCCGTTATAAATTAAAATCAATGATAACAAAGGTTAGGTGATATAAAGATACCTTAATTACAATATAGCATTTTTATACAACGTTACTTCGACGCTTTTTAAAGAAAATACTTACATGTGTGACTTAATTACATAAACCATTCACATCATAATTGAGATTGAATTCAATTTTTACTTTGTGATGCACCGTATTTAAAATACCAACACACTAAATCCCTAGAAAATTACTTGAAAGAGTCACGATTAAAAATTCACGTTTTCAAGAGTCACGTTTTGAAGAGTCACTCATTTTCAGAACGTGAAAGGTCACAAGAATGAATAAAAAAAAAAAAAAAAAAACATTTGAATGGTGTGTAAATGCAAAATGGGGGCAAATTTTGGTGATGCTTGTCATTTACTTCAAGACACTATAAATTAAATTGACCCTTACGAGATTTATGTGACTTCAAAAAAAAAAAAAAAAACATTTGAATGGTGTGTAAATGCAAAATGGGGGCAAATTTTGGTGATGCTTGTCATTTACTTCAAGACACCATAAATTAAACTGACCCTTACGAGAGTAATGGTGTTTCCAAAAAAAAAAAAAAAAAAACATTTGAATGGTGTGTAAATGCAAAATGGGGGCATTTGGTGATGCTTGTCATTTACTTCAAGACACCATAAATTAAATTGACCCTTACGAGATTTATGTGATTTCAGAAAAAAAAATTAAAAGCATATGTGAATGGTGTGTAAATTAGATAGTCCCTCCAAAGTTTTATGTGACCTCAAAAATTCTAAAATAGGTAAACCCTAAACCGTAACCCTTAAACCCTGAACCCTGAAACCCTGAACCCTGAACCCTCAAGCTTGAACTCAGAAATGGCCTATTACGCCAGCACTCCCATGAAAAGTGTGGGAACAGAAACGTGGCTTAAAGGACGTGGTACGTGACTCTAATAAATCATGCCTTGGTGTGGCTATCTACGTAACAGATCTTGACATATAAATACATCTTGGTCCTTCGTAGAGAGCGACTATAGTACAGTAGTGGACCAGGTGATGATATGGACACTCCTACAGAAGTAGGGGGGACAGATCGAGATTCGCTGCATCATGAAATGGAAACCACCCTCACGAAAGTACTGCTGGATGGTTTATGCATCATGACATGTATGTTCCCTTCAAATTCAAACCTGAAGGGCTCGATCTTGTTTCCCCCTTCTGAATTGGCGGGGATTCTCCGTTTGAATTCTCTGCTGGACCGCCATCTCCTGATTCATTCACATCAATTCAGAGCAGTCTCCTCAGAGTTGTTTCATTAGCGCGTTTCAGAGTACCAGTTTCCTGCAACATAGCATGTCGTAGACGGGTTGTAGAACCTTGGACTGGTGGTAGAACCTGAGATTAGAGGGTTACGGGGGACCGAGGATGGGATTGAGGTGCCGGAGAATCATTCGAGGAGGCGGAGGGAGCATCTGCTCGGGTGTTTAGAGCGGCCGATTACATTCGCAGGGAGCGCAGGTATGATCTCGGTCTTTCCTTGGAAGATCTTTTGTCAATCGGGTTTATTTTATTGCTCTTGAATGGTGTGTTCTATCTCCTGTACACGTTACATGTGCTGATCATGTGATCCATCGCGGAATCCCCTATTGTAAGTAGAATTGTTCATGTAGTTCTCCGCCGATTATGTAGAATTTGCAAAGGTATCGGGGAATTTCTAGTTAAGATCAACCCTTGCATGTTGCATATTGGTGGAATGAACTGCACTTATTTGATTTCCGTGTTGTTGTAGAAATTATTCTGTACGGACAGTAATCTTACTGTACGGACAGTAATCTTACTGTACGGACAGGGGGTGGCGAGGTGGAGGCTGCTTCTTAGTGGACCCAACTATACTTATCGAGAGATCCCTCGATGCTGCTTTGGAGATCCTCATCGACAGACCCTCATCGGGAGATCCCTTGATCCTATAGAAGTTAGACCCTCATCGAGAGATCCCCCGATACTTCTTTGGAGATCCTCATCGAGAGAACCCCATCGCGAGATCTCCCGATCTTATAGAAGTTAGACCCTCATCGAGAGATCCCTCGATACTTCATTGGAGATCCTCATCAGGAGATCCCCCGATCCTATCGAATTTAGACCCTCATCGGGAGATCCCTCGATCCAATAGAATTTAGACCCGCATCGAGAGATCCCCCGATACTTCTTTGGCTCTCGTGAAAATGGACTCTGAGAGTGACAGTGACGGTCCCCAGATGCCGTCTGTGGGTCCTTCCCGTCACGACTTCTCTCAAGAATCAACTGCTCGCTTAGATGAGCTTCGACCCGGGCAGTCTGTGAAGCTTGTCGTCCCCCGTTTCGGAGATGTTGGAATCGGATCTGTTGTCGACGTTAATTCTTCTGGGCAGTGGCTTGGGGTTTGCATTCCACCTGGCTCTTCAGAATTTATTCTTGTGCGACCATCAAGCATCGTGTTGGACGCAGAGGACCTCTTCTTCGAACCACGCCAGAGAGGCTGCATCGTTATGAGGGCTTCTTTGAATCGAACAGTCCTCTGGAGAGCTGGTGATGCGATTGCATTGTTGCAGGATCCTCCCATGAACGATGTTGAATACGTTCGTCAACAATCCTGGATTGGTCTGGAAGTTCAGAAAGTGCACCTTGCGGGTGCGGTTATAGCCTCCGGTAGAGTGTTCTGCTCAGAACCGGAGGAGTATTTCCGAGACGGAAGATTGGGCGAGGGATACATTGGAGTGACAATCCTCGACGTCTTTGTCGGGGACACTGATGCCATGATGAGTAATGAGCGTTGGTTGATATCTGAATGCAAATTCCCGAACGGCCCTTCTCTTCGGTCAACAGTAGAGCACTTCTCCCGAATCCCAATGGAGGTAGATCCAGAGGAGCACCTTGGAGGCAGACGGAAGGCACCTTACCGGTTTATAGTGCGGAAACCTAAAACGCATGAAAAACGTTTGCTGTACAATACGAAGACAGCAGATGCTGAAGTGAGGAAGGTTAGCTCCAAATGATGCTGCTCGAAGCATTGCTGTCAGACATTTCCCCAGGAGCTCACGGTAATAGTGCGTAAGAAATTCTATTCGAAATCCTTTCAGGGAAGACGGGAATACGGGATTGTGGCGGGTGGACAGATGCATTCAGTCGACGGTGACCGTAGGAGGAAGTACTTGACGCTGCATGGTTTGGAAGTTTGCACAACTGCGTGGTATCTTATTCACGGAGTTCCCAAGTCAACTTTTCATAGCTATGTCCAAAGATACAACGAAGGGGTTCTATCAACAGCGCATGGAAACAAGGGCTACAAGCAACCGAGGATCAGAACAGTTCAAGTCATGGGTACTATTGCTGCTATTGTAGACGAGAATGCAGATCAGATGCCCCATCAAATGCGAGGAATCGGAAATGGACGAGTGGACACTCTAAAATATCTTCCATCAGGCAACAACTGGAAGCGAGTGATGGCTGACGCCAATGAGGTACGAGTCTTTGCTTCGCGTGTCTTCTAGTGTCATTGCATCGGGAGATCTCTCGATAGAGGTTACTTTCGTATTGACAGTCCGTTCTCCGTCTTATAGTATCGTTGCACTCTACCTACGTCATGCAATATAGAACTCTTTTTCTCGTCTTCGGTGATTTGTCTGAATTTGTCGTCTAATACTTCGAGCTTGTTTGCTTGCGTGCGTCGCTTTCTTTTCCTCACCAGCCATTTGAACGTACCGGTGCTTTGCAGACAAATGTTTCATTAGGTCTGCCTACAGTGAGCCAGTCTACAATTAGTAGAATTAGAAGTTCACTCTTCAACAATATCGCAATCAAACCGGTTGGAAGTTCTTTTGCGAAATGCTCGACGTGTGACCAACTTCAAGAATTCATTCTGAAGTCAGCCAACGGAAGTCCAGAATATGTTGACTTCGTGAAGCAACGGGAGGAGCATCTTGCTCACCAAGCCTCTTGTCGTCGTCTGTATGGTGCATGGCGCGAAGAATCAAAGCGCAATCCCAGTGAGATTCTGTGCATCATTCATGACAAGATGGATACTGCAAAAACCGCCCTTCCCCGGATGCGGGTTACAACAAAGGCTACTCAAGGTTTGGGCCAACTTCCCATGAACGTCACTGGTATGGTTTCACATGGGCACGGGGATGGCGCCTATGCACATTACTGTCCTCAATGTTGGCCAGGAGATTCTAACGCCACAATATCGTCGTTGGCGAGGTTGTTCCGTCGACTGGAAGGCCCCTCATTTCGGGAGTCTGGGAAACTATTTGAGTACCCCCCGCAAAACTCATTGTTCGAGACATTGTTGAGGGGGAAGTCTAGGTGCCTCGACATTTTACCGCGTATCGAGGGATCCCCCGACGTCCCAGGGTCGAAACCTTTACCAAGGAAGTTATACCTTCAACTGGATAACTCCGCCAAAGATAACAAGAACCAATATCTCATGGCGTTTCTCTCCCTGCTGACTGCACGAGGTGTTTTCAAGGAAATTCAGGCTGGATTTCTACTAGTGGGTCATACGCACGAAGATATTGACGCTTATTTTAGCCATTTGTCGAAGGCATTAAAAAGCAAGAATACGTTTGTTCTAGCGGATCTAATGAAGGCCTTTATGCAGTCCCAGGAGTTGTCATTCATGCCGGAGTTCATTCAAGAGGTTGCAGACTTCAAGTCTTTCATCAAAGGCTATCAAAGTAGTGGTGCAGCACGCCTTATTGGACTTGGAGAGATGCACCTTTTCAAGTTCTATGTGGACGATGATGGTTGGCCGGTTATGAGGTACAAAAAGTCAGCCGTTGACCCACAATGGCTACCCCTCAACAGACCCCCTATTCGATTGTGGAATGAAAACATGGATGGCGGCCCAAAACTTCCTCACGGCTCACCGAAGCCGGTTCCGTTCAAACCTATGTGGGGAAGTGAGGTTCCTAAATCTACTCGGAATCAAGTGAAGGCGAGAGAGACCGCAGCCAAAGCTACTGAGAACAAGAAATTCATGAAGTGCGGACTCCAAAAGTACATTGAGTACTGGAAAAATGGAATGGCAAAATGCGAGGGATTTGCAGCAGCGTTTGGGCCTTATGTTGACTACTGGACTCGTTTGTTGTCTGAGCTTGATAAGCCTTTGCCAGTGACAAATCCTGAATTGTAAGAGGGTTTCTGGCCCCGCCATGACTGTAGGGACGTATCCAACGGAGTACCGCGCCCAAGATTTTTACAATTTTTACTTGAGGATGTGACTCCTGAGGATGTGACTCCTGAGGATGAGGAACCAGAAGCGTATTGTGGCCGAGCAAACCAAGCTCCGGAGAGTCCTTTCAATCCGTGGCGTGATATTCGGCCTGGCAGCTGGGTTCTTTTGAGACCTGAAGATCCACTCATTTGTCCTGTATGGCAGGGAAGAGCAGCGACTGCTGTATGCAGAGAGGAAGGCCATGTAAACCATGGGAAATTTTTAATTCAGTTTTGGGAACCTCGTAGCGCGGAAAGAGACCTTGCATTGAAATACCGTAACTGTTGGTCTGCTAAGTGGGTAGTAGAGACGCGTGCTCCGGAGTGGGTCTCTGTTGGTGCAGCTTTGTTTCAAAATTGGTCAAAAATCAAGGACCCGTCCACTAGAACCATTCCTAAGAAATCTATGGAGGCTGCTTTAGCAAACTTAGAGAGAGCTAACGTAGTTGATCCATGATCCTCTATGCCACTTAGGCACGACAGAGGGTCATCCCTCGATGATTACATCTGAGTCACCTGTCTTCCTCATTCTCTATTAAAGAAATAAGAGTCATCACTGCTTGACCGTTTCTCATCCCCGTGTAATATCATCCTTCCTCGTGTCAATGATGTTTGTTTCTTAGATTTGTGACACTTTAAGAACCATGACGATCATGACTGCGCAACGTGGAGACTGGTTGTGGAAGCAGATGGAGTAGTGGGAAACTGGAGGAAGGAAGTAGAAGCTTTCAGAACAAGGGGGGAAGGAGAAAAACTGCAGATTCATACGCCCAGTTCATTTGGTGTCGATAAACTTGAACTCCGGGCGGCCTGTTCAGCAGCGACTTTGGCAGCGGCAGTAGAAAGCAACGCAAGTTCCCGAGCAGGTGAGAGCAATGCACACATGCAGGGGCCATGGCCAATCGACTTTAGTTTTTAGTTGAAATTCTCTTCTTTGCGTTTTTGGTTGTGTTGCGTATCGAGTCTGTTGGGTTCTTGAGCAATTAGCAACACGAGTCATTGAGATTAGCTGGTGTATTAGTTTGAGCAGATACGGTTGGCATGTAATTAGGTTTTGGTCCACTAGAGTCGTCGTTTTCCTAATACATATGGACATACAATGTCGACAGCCTGATCCCACTGTATGTTGTTGCATTTTTGTCTAAGTTTTATCACTGTTATCGTGACGAGTTGAGCGGGTTTCATTTGTTGAGGTAAAGACGCAGTTGCTTGATGTGTACTCGAGACATTTGTTGGGCTACTTGTTCACGAATTGGTAGTTTGTTTGAGGGGTACTACTGATAACACATGTCGATCGAATACTTTTGTTGAGGTGGAAATTTGGCTAAGTGCTGCGATGAACTTGTAGAAAAATGGATTTAGTGTTTAGGGTTCAGGGTTTAGGGCTCTGGAGGTGGATTTACATTCATATACATCATCTGTTTCAGTTGAAGGGTTTGAGACAACATATCTTGTCATGAGTTTTTTAGTTTCTTTGAAGTGTGTTGTGGTTATTGGTTCTTTCGGATCTGGTTTTATGAACTTCATGTGGGTCTAGAATTTTCTAATCTTTTTCTCTTGAATTTTTTTTTTCTACAGTTCCCAAGTATGGAACAGGATCCGACTCTCAAGAAGGGGAAGATGATGATGATTGAGGATGGTTCAACCTCCCAGAAGGAACCCCAGTTGGTCTTCAATGGAGATTGCGAGAAACCAGAACTTCCAGTCTGGAGAGATTCAGCAGCAAGGAGAGGTGGAGAGTTTCAATTCATGAAAGATGCACCTGTCAACCTGCCATGCCTACGACATTGGCTGAAGGATCTGAAGACATTTCAAGAGACAACAAAGTATGAAGTTCCTGATTATGACAAAGTTTCTGGGATGAATTGTGAAGGATGGGATGGAACTTGGAGCTCCATTGCTTTGAGGCAATTTTGTGGCCGTTGCAAATGCAACTGGGGTGATGCACCCTCCAAGGAACAAGAAGAACCAACTCGACTACATGAGGAATCAGGTCATTTCCATCATGAAGCACCTGGAAGAGACAATGGAGACAGAGCCAGCTCGAGCTCCAACAGTGCCAGCTCCGACAATTGCAACTCCGAAAGCGACTGGATATTCTTTCGCCAAATATCAAGCCGCCATCAACAAAATGGAAGAAAACCTCAACAAAATGGAAGAAAACCGCAAGGACCTGTAAGTGTGGTGGATGCCTTACAAGGAGGACTTTACTTCTGATGTAGCGGATATGTTGTAGTCAGAGACTTCAGGTGCCATTGAGGCAGGTTTTGTAGTTCTATGTTTCAGCGGACACGTAGGAGATTTTGTGTAAAAACATTCCTACTGTTCTCGTTCTCTGGACAATTCTGTTTAAGTACTTTCACAGACTTTAGTTGCCATTGAGCCCGGTTTAGAATTTTGACTAGATGACATAAAGTACTCGTAATTCTAAATTCTCAATCTGTAATGGTGGTTGTATGAGCACGGTCACTTGAATTTGTTAAATAGGTTTGAATGTGTGAATATTGCAATGCACTGGATCGGCAGGACGTAATTGACCGATTGCAAAATTAAAATAAATTAATTCCTCAGAAAACACAAACTAACATCGCACAGAAAATAACGCCCTAAACCAAAACTGTTTACAGTTTTTTGATCGGAGATCCTATATGCTGTTTAGGTACGACATCGGGAGATCCCTCGATGATTACGTCTGAGTCACCTGACTTCCTCATTCTCTATTAAAGAACGCCCTCCTCGTCACTGCTTGACCGTTACTCATCCTCGGGAAACCCTAAACCCTTCCTCGTGTCAATGATGTTAGTTTCTGTATGAGTTTCATTTTTGCTTCACTGTATAATACGCCCCCTCATAAGCATAAGTTCCTTACCGTGACGATATAGTTGTTCCAACTTCAATTTCCCTTCTGTTTCATCTTCTTCTAGTTCATTTGCCGTGATGAGGAGGGCGGGCGGTAGTTTTCGGGTGTCAAGTTACCCGCCAGATGAGTGGGAGGTGGTTGTTTCCCCACAAGGAGTGGAGGAGCTTCGTCCGTGGTTTATGGCGCTGGAACGCGACCGTGGTCGCGGCGTAGCCATTCCCGCGTGGAACCGCATAGCACGCCTAATGCAGCCAGGTGTGGAGTGGGATTAGACTCTTGCACATACTCTAGAGCAAGTGGAGATTATGAGCGCTTCCAACATCAATTTTCCCCTCACCATTAGAACCAGTTTCGGGTCTTGGGAGGGCCCTTTGAATTTGATCTACTGTGGAAGCAAGGACATTGCCCGGGTCGAATTGGGGTACAGTGGGAGGTGGCACTAATGGTGCCAAGATGGACTGCTACATCAGAAATATGGGGCTGCGGCCAATCACCAAGTCCGCTGTGCAGTATACGTGGAAGTGAGCTGAGATGCTCGGTACATTGTGTACCGGCTTGGGAAGTCTAAAGAATCCTATTTAGAAGAGTGGTGGGAGTATAGAAATGTTTTTGAGTGTCCCTGGTTATGTCACGGCACTTGGTACCTAGTACCAACGTTCCATTTGTTTAATCAGAGACTAGAATTCTAAATGTTGTTCAACCCGGCCACGGCAGATGACATGTTATTGCAAGGTATATAAAACCTTCAAAAATTTGGCCACGGTGGATGGGGCGCGGGGACGAGGGCGACACCGCAGCATAATAAACGGCAAGGAGGTTGACTTCGTGGCATCGTAGAACAAAGTGACGTTGGGGGGCGGTTACAGTTGGGGAGTTGTGGATGCGGCAGCATGGACGTTATGTGCAAGTAAGCCGGTGTTGGTTCACTGCTTTTTCGGGGGTGAGTTTTTGAGAAGCAACCTGATTCCGCGTTTAGAGTGAATGATATCCAGTGTTGTGACACATCATTGATAGAACAGTTAGTAAGATGTTGCGCCAACGGAAGCCAAGGCCCGAAGTTATTGCAGTGGTCGTTTACAATGACCAGGATGTTGAGGGGAGGTGGATACCTATGCGGCTGGAGATGGATTTGTGGGTGACTCTTCGAGCCGCAACCAGAGGCCATTGGGGAAGGGATGCTCGGGCACATGGCGAGGACTCTGCCGCGGGTGCGTGGAAGGCACAGATTAAACACTTTCGTTGGAGCACTCAGAATGCTAGCAGTACCCGCACACCTAAGCTGGAAGCAGTCTTAGTTAGGCATGCTTACCTTCGTCGGCAAATCCACTTAGATCCCGAGGTTGCACACAATGAGCCGCGTTGTGCTAACTATTTGTATGCATCGTTTTGGGAAGACTGGGTACATCCCTCTTCGATACTGGACATTATTCTAGTGGTGCATCACGAAGTAGGGGAGGCTACTAGAAACCACTGGGCACATCGGGATTTGATGGAGAATGGCACCTTTTATTTGAGAGCGGTGTACGTGCCACCAGCAGGAATTGAACTCTATGGACATCTGGAGCCAATCCCGTTGCCAACCTTCGATGACCCTGCTTGGCCAGTACCCGACATGCTAACCTCGGAGGCATTCCGTTCTAGACTGACTAATGATTTTGCTGCCGCAATGAAACCCACCACTGGAAGCAAGGCGGCTCATATCCAGTGGTTCTTGCCCATGCATGTTATGGTCGACCTCTTTGCAACAGCAGGAGAGAATGTGCGGCGGACAACAACCATATACGTGTTTAAGGATCCCAGCCAAACACTGTTAAGCGATCTCATGAACCCTGGTTGGGACGAGAAGGTTGTGATTGGCCAGGACATTACAAAATGCGTGGTCAATCGAGAATCCATTGTGTTCAGGTATCACGTTGGTAGACAGGTTCTGTACGCCAATTTCCAGTACACAAGGTTCAGGTCTGGTCCAAGTCAGACATGGATTGCCATAGATCAAGCGGAGGTCCCAGACATGATCAACATGATGGTCAAGTTCGGTGATATGGAGTTGCCGTCGTTCGAGGTTGGGAAGTCGTGGCCAGTGAGTCACATTCGATACGAAATTGCAATTGTATTGGGCATAGATCGAGTTCCAGATGAGTACGATCTCTTTGTTGAGCGACCAGGTATTCCAAGTGTCAAGGTAATGACTCCGTAGAACTCTAGCACCCTGATGGCAATCGAGTTTAGCGAATATTGTCTTTGAAGTGGCGATGGGTGTATACTGACATCGATGAACCTACTTGTGTTTCTTTCAGATTAATGCAAGGAGCGAGCGAATTATGGAAATACAGCAAGTGCTACCGGCAAATGGGATTATGAGAATGATTTCGGCATAATACAAGTAGTTTTGTGACATATGAGAAGGTTTAGTTGTACCTCATATGTCGAACCATGTTTTGGAAATATTAGTCGGCTGTAGCCCCATACAGAGTGCAGATGTAGCAATGTTGAATCAGTCCAGCAAGTTTTGTGCAGGATGGTGTCAGCAAACAATGTGAGCATGATTTGTAACTAAAAAAAATGTTTTTTCCTAATTATATGTTTTGCTGAATCAGTAGCAGCATTTGAACGCTGTAACGTCTGCACCTTCAAAAAGGTCCATGTCAGCAAATTCTTTTCTGATTTGACAAACATCGACCAAGCTGGCAATCTTCTGAAGACTCATGTAATTTCAGCTCCGAAGCTTAATGCACATGAAGAATAAGCACTTGGTTCAAAATTAGCTAGTTCTAGTTGCAGGGATGTAGCGATATGGATAAGGATGAATTTATCACTTACCATCGAGAGTTATCATTTGTGTTTATGGCTTCATTGGTTGGTTAAAGTGTTCACTAGTTTTGCAGAAGCAAGAGAAATTATGAAAATATATAAAATTAAGAAGCAAATAAGAGTGTGGCAGAATACCAATTTAGGGAAAGGGAAATCGAAAAAGGGTTCAGTCAAGGGTGGAAAAACACAAAATCCTCAAAATTTAACTTGAACGAGCCAGAGAGTTGACTAATCCTTTCTTCTAAAGATTGCAGAGAAATTAGGGTAGAAATCAAAGCATAATGATACGGTTAATTGAGATTCGCTCCTCTGCTTCAGCAGGGAGAGGGATCACGTAAACGAGTTATGCATGTATGGGTTTTGTCAGGAGTCTGAAATCACCACTTAAGCTGTCTGGGATAAAAAAATATTAAATATTGGATTTCACGATTTCATTCAAAAATTAAAAAAAGAGGAGTTTAAATTAGAGAAGACGGTCAAGCAGATAATTAAAACAAAAAGTGGAAAGAAAGGGATTGGGTTTAGAATTAAAACAGAATCCATGGAATATAAAATTAAAACATAACCGAGAAGTGGACTATTCCTTCCGTAGAGAGTGTGCACAAAACTCAAGAAACAATACTTCTTCCATGAATTTGATCATGGATTGAAATAAATAATGCATAATGCCACTGAAAATTACGGAAGCAAAGTTTGGGAGGAAGGAGCTACTCAGTCGACAGTGCTTGAGATCTTGAGCCAGCAGCCTGATCCTGTATTGAAAAAATTGACGATATATAAGACATATTAAGAGGAGAGGTAGTGGTAAAAAACCGAGAAACAAAGAAGAAAGGAAAAATAAAAAGGATTCAACTAAGGGTGGATTCAATCAAGATCCGAAGAATAAATCTTGAAGATATCATAAAGTAAACTAATCCATTCTTCAAAAGTGAGCACAGAACTTCCCTAAGAACTTCAAAACATAGCTATGTATTAATGTAGCTTCTTTTCCTTGCTTCAGCAAGTAATAAATCAAGAAAAAGAGTCATGCATATACGAGTTATGTTAAAAGACACAAACCACCAAAGCAGCGGTTTGAGATATATAAAATATATTAAGAATGCTCGCAGTAGTGAAAATTGAAAAACTAAGAAGAAAGGGAAAATAAAAAGAATTCAATTGAGGGTGGGTTCAAGCGAAATCCACTGAATAAAAATTGAAGACACTAGAACAGAGTAAGCTTTAATCCTTTCTTCAAGAGGTTGCATAGAACTTCCCCAGGAACTTGAAAACAGAACCTTGGGTTCATGTAGCGTGTCTTGCTTGCTTGAGCAAGTAATTATTGAAAGAGAACGATTGATGCATATGTGTGTTTAAAACAGGAGTCCAAAATCACGAAAGCAGCGGCCTAGTACCATGGATTGATTATTGTACTATTAAATTTCAATAAATCAAGTAATTGTTCTGACCCACTCCGACCTCATTTTTTATTCTGTCTTATATCATCTCCCTTTCCCTTGATGACATGGAATTAGCAACATATTGAAAAATAAAATATCGCATAATTGTCATGCATTGTCAATACTGCAAATTCCTAATGTGAGAGTTCTTCAGTGCCTGAACCCCTTGCATCCAACCATTTTTCATCCATATATTTTTCATCCATTCATACATTTTTTATCCATCCATTTTTCATCCAAGAAATTAAAATTGTACCCCAAAAAAAACCTGTAGACAACAATCAACCCTCTAGAAAATTCCTAACCATCAACAGACAAGAACCTAGAGACCACGGCAAATATAAACAAGATTTGCCAATTTAATGAATACAATGTGGAAGTGGGGGCCCCCAGCTGCATTAGTTGGAGGTCCCAACTGCATTAGTTGGGGCCCCCAACTGCACTAGTTGGGGCACCATCTACAGTTTTAGAACATAAAGTTTTCACCTTGTTTTAATACATAAAAGATCATGGTTTGGTAATAATAGCAGATTTAAGGACAATTCTGAATTTAGAAACAAGTTGGACAAATTTGGAAATAAGTGATAACAAATTTAGAAATAGGCTGCCAAATTTAGAAATAAGCTGGCCAAATTTAAAAACCACTTTTTTTTTTGAGACATATTATTTTATCAAACCGTGCTCTTTTAGTGAGACGGAGGGAGTACATACTTTTACATTTTTGGAATATTATATGCATTTTTATACTTTTAAATTTAATGCATGTTTTTATTTTTTTTGAATTTACTACATACTTAATACTTTTGAAATTACTTTTATTTTGAAAGGTAAAGCAAAAGCTAGTTCAAGTAATTGTATTATTATTTTTATTCATTACAATGTATATATAAATATCTATTGCTTTACACTCTATTGCTTTATACCTCAGTTGTCTATAGTCATTTATTTTATAGCAAGATGGCTGAGCTTGTAATTCATGAAGCCAAAAAGCGTAGAATTGCATAAGTCACCGCTCTTAACTTCATAGAACCTCAATATATTTTAGAGTTAATTTATGATTCTAAAACCAGAGGTTGTAAAACTCTACAACACACTCAAAAAATATAAAAACCAAAAAAAAAGGAAAAAACAAAAAGAATTTAATTAAGGGCGGATTCAAGCAACATCCACAAAATAAAACTTGAAGGTACCAGAAAGTAAGCTAATCCTTTCTTCAAAAGTGTGCATAGAACTTCTCCAATAACTTGAAAATAGAACTTTGGGTTAATGTAGTTTCTCTTGCTTGCTTCAGCAAGCAATAAAGAAAGAAAACGATTAATGCATATGTGTCTTTAAAACAGGAATCAGAAGTCACGAAAGCAGCGGCCTATTACCATGGATTGATTATTGTACCATTAATACCATCGACTTCTAGATAAACAGCATTCACGAAGTTTTGGAATGTTGTGAAAAAAGCAGCGTTTCAAGTTCCATTGAAGTGGAGCGGATAGATACTTATCACACGGTGGTGTTATAAGGAGCCACCGACTCTGGTTTTTTTTCATCTTCTGGCTGCACCAAACCCCCTAGGTTTGTTAAGACTGCCCCTCTACGTTGTACTAAACTACGCTCACTCTTATGATCATGATGGTGTAGTTGGAATTGCTTCTGCTGCCGCCTCACATGCGATGTTGAGAATATCCCCATACTCTGTACGAGTTGTTTCACCTACAGTTCTGTCCCGCGAGGTTTCCTGTGCATCCGTGGGTTCAGTGGGCCAGATGATACAGCGTATTGGCTTGCGTGCATGACAGTGTCACTTTCTACTCCCTTTGCTGTAGTTGCGCACTGTGCATGGTGCGGGCTGGCACTTGCTACTTCCTCTCCCACTTCAACCTGTGACTTGTTGTGAAGGGTAAGAGCGCATGTCAAAGCATCAGCGTCGACACCTCCCACGGCAGCACGTGGAGGGATATCAGGTGCCAAAGCGATGTGCGCGTTGTCTTCAACGTCGGGCTGCTTTGTGAACATGCTTGCATGGCAGAGTCGTTTGGGGGAGGAAAGTTTGCTGGGCGATGCGTCAACGATCTTGCGCTTAGTACTGATAGCCATGGCCTCAATGCGAGTCAAAGGAGGCGCCCAGCCTGATCTATTAACGGCCAATGATGCTGCCTCAGCTGTAGCAAAGTTTGATTTAAAGCCCCATTGGCCCATCCAGCCTATAGAAGGCTTAGTGTTGCATCCAGGACAACAAGGTTTGGACGATAAAGCAACTTGGAACAGGCAGCTCGGGTGAAAAAGGCAGCCGCAAGGTAGGTTCACCAGAGCCATATCCGCCCAATAACGACCGCATTCTGCACATGGGAGGTCCATCTTCAGCGGGACCATTTCATCAAGTTTTACTGGGAATGTCGAATAGAATTGTCGTGGGCGTATGCAGCTCTCTGCCACCACGAGGACGTCAATTCTGGCGCTGAGTTCGTTAACAAACTCCTGAAGCGGGGTCAACTGCAATCGCAACTTTGCAGCTTCCAAAGTCCAGTGCGATATCTCGGGGACCAAGGCCGCGAGCTTTGTGGAGATGGCAACCGCATCCTCCATGAGAGATCGCAGGCGTGTATCAACCACCTTCTTCGAGGCATCGTCCAGTACCATGCCTTGCTTGGATTGCTGGATCCAGGCGAATTCCTCCCATTTTGATTGCTCCAAGCGCAACAGCTCCTGGCGGTTGGTCTCCCGCATAGCGAGCGCGATTTCAGCACGCTCTAGCTCGTCTTTCACCTTGACTAATGCGGCCTCCTTTATGAAACGTTGCTTACGCAGTTGTTCAGAACCTTGGGCTGAAGGCTTGATCTCCAGCGAAGCAACTACACTCCTCTCCGTGAGCTTCCTCTCACGTGGCTGCGTTGGTGAGGTTGGGGGAGTCTGAGGCACTGCTTCGGTGGGACCCTTCACCACCACATTTAGCTTGCCAAGCGGGGACTTGCGACGTGCTTCCTCCGACGTCACTGCACTACGTGGCTGTCGGTGTATGCCCACTGGTCGCGACACAGCTCCCTCGGCTTGCAAGGGCTTCGCTGCCGCATTCTTCTCGCGGACCATCTTGTCGACCACTGCCCTGAACAACTTCAACATGGCTTGGATCTGCTCGCGCATGCACGGTGGGGTGAGCTTCCCTGGATTCAAGACAGGGGTCTTGAGGCGGCTCTGCTTCATCCAAACTCGCAGTTAGTAATGAACAAGACAAAAATCGTGGGAACGCATCGACAGTTGAGGAACAAGACGAAAATCTTGAACGTGCATTGACAGTAGAATGGGGTAGGAAACTGTATGCAAGAAACATACCTTCGCGATCTCTGCCGCACCTTTGGCCCAGTTGATCTTCCACCGTTTTGCGTCAAGCATCAAGCCCCTGACGAAGGCAGTCCCGAATTCTCCGTTGTCTGGAGCAGTCCCGCCATAGACACGCTGGTACATCCGAAGAGCTCTTGCGGCTACATCATCAGTCATGTGGCGGAGAGGGTGCCGATTTTCATTCTTGTTGAGCGGATAGGTGCCCACAATGGCTTTCAAAGGGAGCTTGTGCTCATCTCTCAACTTCTTGAATGGGACGCCGTTGCTACACAACCCTCCCACGTCAGCGAAAAACTCAGAACTATAGACTGCGGCATCTCCTAGTAGAAACGGAGCCACGGTTGTGAGGTGCTTCCTCATATTCTCACCTACTCCGCTCAAGTCGAATGCCTCAGCCCAAATCGATGGATTGATGAAATCAGAACTCAGAGGTGTTTCGAAGGAGCTAGTCTCACTAGAACTCGCCTGAACTGCTGGCACAAGCACTCGCTGTGGCTTCTTGCTTTTCCTCATCGAGCTAGATTGCTACATCAGAATTAAGGAGGAGTTTGGGAGAGAAGATGCGGGGTTGAATGAGAAAGTTGGTTGCAGGGCGTAGAGAATGAGAGAACATCTTCCTGGAGGTGTGAGTCTAATATCCTGAAGTCCCTGTCCTTCTTAGTCAGATGTATTATCATTGTATGAACATTGGAATAAGTCAACTTACGTACTCGTGATGTGGTCTGTTTAATCAATGAAGTGGGGTGGATTAATCGCGTGGCTCTAATGGGGTGAGGATCGATGATGGAGGGTCCTGGACTGTACCCTTTATGTTGTAAGTTCAAACGATGAATTAGAGTGGTGAATTTCATAAATTCCCCCGCCCAGTCACTGTTTTCGGTACACATCCTTCAACCATCATGACGGAGTGTGTCAACGCCGCCCAGCCCATGCAACATGTACAAGTTGATTGAGAAGGTCCTAGTCAATGGAGCCTAGAAAATGCGATCAAAATGTGAATTCTGCCTTTGGTAGTTCGGCTCCAGCATTATTAAACCTTTTAATTTTTTTGGACTGATTTGCAAATCCGGTTTCAAAAGTCGGCTCTCACCTTGGAAAGGACATGGAGTATTGCTGCTTGATGGGAACGCCCCGATCAATCGATCTCATGTGTCCCTGAACCTGATCTCCTACCTAAATTCTCCAGTTCATGCTTATCACAGTAGTCAACCCTTGTACTACGTGATTGAAGGAATCTGACTCAAAGAAGCATAGTGGATAATTTGCAACCATGATCACCTCAATCTTAAAGCCGCCTTTATGATGCTGACACTAGAAAGCGCTAACGTTTAGTAAAATTTGACAACGTCCTTTGAGGTTGTATTTTATAATTCTCTGGTGGTAGCAGATTATGTATTGGGGAAGTTGTTGTACATAATGGTAATTTTTAGGGTAATAAGCATCGTTTTGAGCTTGGAATGTCGGAGGTTTACGGTTTAAAAGTGACATTGCCATTGATGTACAGATGAGATGCATCCAAAGTTCAAATACTCATTCCTTGCAGAATTGGTATTCTCAATTGGATTGCACTGTCAATGCTGCAAATTCCTATGTCATTTGCTTGACAAACTTTCATCCATCCAATTTTCATCCATCTACTACATGAATTAAGAAAAATCGATGTTTCATTTAAATTTCAGCAAATATGGATTCTTTTTCTCAGCTTGCCTACCTTCGATCCTTTTTTTCCATTTGATTTTTATTGGATTTATTTCTATGCACAGTACTGCACAGAAAGATTAGTTCACTTTGATGTTTCATTGAAACTTTATTTTTCATCCATGTTTCACTGAAACTATCCACCGTAGGATGAGTTCACAATTAAAATTCTTTTAAATTTGAATAAATCAAGTAATTGTTCTGACCCACTTCAACCTCATTTTCTTATTCTATCTTATATCATGTCCCTTTCCTTTGATGACATTGAATTAGCAACATATTGAAAAATAAAAAATTGCATAATTGTCATGCATTGCCAATATTGCAAATTCCTATGTCAAAGTTCTCCAGTTCCTTGACAAACTTCCATCCATTCATAATTGATCCATCCATTTCTCCTCCATCTATATTTGATCCATCCATTTCTCATCCATCCATTTTCTATCCATCCATTTTTCATCCAAAAATTTAAGTTTCTATCCAAGAAAAACCTGCAGACAACGATCAACCGTCTTGAAAATTCCCAACCGTCAACACACAAGAACCCAAAATCTATGATTACTTCATGTTCACCCTAGTGCCGTTATTCTAGCTAATCCCAAATCTGGATTTTGATTTCCTGCCCCCATTGCCCCAAGAACTAACCCACGAGCAAACTGGCGAAAGAATGACCACCCTAGCCGGGAACTTGGATTCTTTGGAACTTTGTGCAAATGAAGAGAATATCTTTTAAAGGTACCATGCATATGGATATTGAAAACCAACCTATAGGATATGTAGCTCAAAACCCACGCAAGGGCCTCAAATCGTAGGGTAGACCTCTCCAAGCAGAAGGTACATTATAGCTTGCAATTTCAAATTTCTATGTACTTATGGTGTACATTTTAGGCCGAGCAGTTCTTGAGCCACCTACAAGTTCCCCTTCCAAAATTCATAACTAATTCAGTATTAATCCAAACTTAATTATGCCAATTGGTCCACTTTTCTGTACACTTTATCCATCTTCCAAAATTGAATTCTTTTTATAGATCCCCACCGAGCCTACCAATCTAAAATTGGTACGGTTTCCGAGCCACCCACTATAGGTGTCGGATTGAATAAAGTGGGATTGTTTACTATGGTGATTTTCATTTATTAGGTTCATAAACATTCATTCTTCCTTGCAAGTTTCCATCCAATTTGGTAATTTTCATCCCTTTCCATTCGTTTCACCTACAAAAAATCATATGAATACATTAGTCCAAACCACATTATCTTGTGACTTTATAGTCCATTATTATAATAGGGTAGTAGGTTTATTTACAAATAAATCTAAGAATAAAAATAAAAATAAAATTCTATCAATAAAAAATAGAAACATGAAAAGTTTTTTTAATTAATATTTATCAAGCTTAAATCAAGCCATGCAAGGTTATTTAGGAGAGAATTTTTTTAAATACTCAAATACCAAAAACTTATTTTTTGCAAAGACAAATCTTATTTTTTCAGAAAATATAAACAAGTATTTGTTCACACGTGGACGAACCTGCAAATTTTCATATGGTGATAGTAATATCTTCATATCCAGTAAAAGAACACCTCAGTGAAAATAATTTATAAAAGAAAAAACTAAAATAAAAAAATAATTTTTGCACCGACAACTGGGCATCCGAAAGCGTGGTGGGGTGGGTGTCGGAGGGTGGATTCGAACCCAGCACTAGCACCCTGGGGCTGCCACGGCAGTTCGAATCCCGAAGCCTCGGAACACCAAGCCACCAAGGCTTTGACGAGATGTTGAATGTTTCGAGCATACTTATATCGAATCTGAGATGCTAAAAATTTAAAAAAATAAAAAAATGAAAAATTCCTAATGGCTTTAAGTGGACGCCAAATTAGGCAAGGGCGTTAAATCATTGCCCAAGCAAATCAGGCTTCAAGGCTTATCTTACGTCTGCACAACTAATAAGCATCTCCATATTCCAAACCCGGGATTGCATAAAAACTGAAATTCTAAATTAAGCAGTAGCCGACACCATATTGAACAATCTGGAAAGTAAGCTTGAGCAAATCAAATCAAATCAAAATGGAACAAAGTGGATAGCAAGCTTAAGCAAATCAAACAAATTAAACTAAAATTACACATGCAATTTTAATATTTAGAACCTTATAAGTTTTTAAACACATCATACTCTTTGAAGTCCCGGGAGAGGTGAGCTCCACTCACTCAATGGGATTACCGATTCACTTGTCACCAATTTCCACAGAAAAATTAGCAACAACCAATTAAGACTCAAAATGTGCATGTTCAATGTTTGAGGGGCTTCATTCTACGTACAGACAGTAGGAGATAGAAAGTAAGTTCCGGGATAAACGGGCTCTAGAAGTAACTTAGAGTTCTAATCTAGGCTTCAGCATATAAAGTGAACCACAACTTTCATCTAGTTCCTTGCAGCTGGAGGGTACGGTTCTCCAACACGCTTGACAAGGTCCACTGTTTGCTCCATCCAACGATCCTGCTCAGGAGTCAACTGCCCGCCCCACTGTGCAACCCACGATGCGTCAAGATCTGTGTCGCAAAAGAGGCAATGGTGACACTTGGATTCAATCATCTCTGCAACACAAGTGTTATGGAAAAGGCAACCACATGATCCGAGCACAGCAGCCCCAGCCACGAATCCCTTTGAGCACATCGAGCACCAATCCTTCAAACTTGCGACTCCAACCGGTGGTACCGACTGTCGATGCAGGTACTGGAACAAAGACTTGGGACGCAACACCAAATTATCCATCCGTGCCTTCTTGAATGCCGCATCAGCTACAGCACGTGCCACCTCGGATTGCTTGAAAACCGCAGCAGCCATGGAGAGTGGCCCATTCTCCTGAGCAAGACGGTCGATGGTAAATCGAGCGGTCATCACGGCCTCCTGCAAATCAGCGAATTTTTCGGCGGTGGACCGGACCACTTCCATCTGGGCCTTGTAATCCGCTGGAGTCCCCGATTGGAAGAGCCTTTTCTGCTCCAACACGGCTGCGGCACTCGCTGCTTCGGCATCTCCTACATCCTTGGTGGAGTATCTTCTCAGAACTGCCTCAGCGTCATCCTTCTCCTTCTGAAGTGCACGAAGCCCCTCCGCTGCGGATATCTCATCTGCTGCCGCAAGTTGCGCCGCCTTTTCCGCTGCATCGACCAAGGTTTCCACTGTCGGTGGAGATGGAGATGCTGTGGACATGCTTGGAATGATGCCGCATAGGCCCTCAACTTGGCGGCGGAGTGCGATGGGGCCAAGCTTGCGGGGATTCTTCAATGCCGTGGCAATGCGTCTGCTCCGACAATGCAGTGCTTCAGCCACCCAGTTGACCTCCAATCCGTGCACGAATGTTGCAAAGGCACCCTTCAAAAACCGCATGGAGTAGTACTTGTTGTCGGGGCTGTGTCCATAGACTTCGTAGCAGTGTTTGCTGAATAACCGAGCCTGCTCCTTGTCGGTGCAGTTGATAATCTCAAAGCGGTTTGCTTGATTTCCAACCCTCCAGATCTTGGTGATGTCACTGTCCAAAATGTGCGGGTAAATAATTCCAACGTCGTCGACCATGGCACCTTTGTTGCACAAGCCAACCTGAAAAATAAAGAAGTCTTATTGAAACAAGCTGGACCGCAAGATTCCGCAATTTAGAGTAAAATCAAATTCAAACAAAATGGAGAGTAAGCTGAAAGAAACTAGAAACAGTATGGGCGGCAAGCTTTAGAAAAGCAAGAAAAATCAAATACAAACAAAACGGCTCGAGCAAGCTGAAAGAGTCATGACAAAAACTGGACCGCAAGCATGAACTTCCAATTGTCCAATTCAAACTAAAACAAACTTATGCAGCAAGCTGAGAAACAGTATGGGCCGCAAGCTTTCGAAAAGCAAGAAAAAACAAATACAAACAAAACGGCTCGAGCATGCCGAAAGAGTCTTGACAGAAACTGGACCGCAAGCATGAACTTCCAATTGTCCAATTCAAACTTATGCAGCAAGCTAAGAAACAGTATGGGCCGCAAGCTTTAGGAAACGAAGAAGAATTAAATTGAAACATAGTGGGGAGGAAGCAAGCTTATGCGAATCAAAGAAAGTGATTACCAACCTGCTCACTGAAGAACGCCGCATCGTACTCGGCTTCGCGGCCAACGATCGCTGGAGCAACCTTAACCATGGAAGCTTGCAATGGTCCCGGGATTCCCGTGAGATCCAGTGGGACATCCCACTCATAGTTTCCCACGTCAAACGCTTGGGCAATGCTTTCCAAATCTGCTTCGGCATGTGAGGTTGGTGTCCCGGATCCTTCGCCTTCGTCACTGTAGTCGGAGTCGATCACCACATTGCGGCTCAATCTCCTGGTTGGTGTATGAGGAACCCTGGATTTCCGCTTCTTCTCTTGCACCATGGCGACACAATCAATCTGAGAGGCAAACAACCGCAACATGTTAGGCACACTGATTTCAAGTGAAGAAGAAGGTTAATAAAATATCAAGAGCTTCTACAGCAAATTGCAAATGGGATCAGAGTCAACCTTTGCAGTGGGCGGGAGCGAGGTGCGTGCTGTAGCAGATCTACAGTTCTGAGTGGCGGAGGTGACGATTGTCGGGCGCATGGGAAAATTCTGCCACTGCATTGGCTTCTCTTCTTCAAATATCCAGCGTCCTTTGTCTCCCATCATCGTGCAAAATTTAATGAGAAAGGGACTCCTTGGAGAAGCAGCCGGAATAAAATTGATTGATGAGGAGTACAAGCAATTGCTGAAGCAACCCGTTAAATACTACGATGGGAGACTCTTGGGTCAGCTCCATCAAGATGCTTGTTCCAGGTTGTCTAATCCGAGTACATGGATGATGGAACCACTAAAGAAAAGGCTGCTGACCACGATGACATCCGATTCTCATCCACCTTCGGTCGATGAATATTTGGACATACGAAGTGGATTAACCAGCGCTGGATGAAAAGGGGATGGGCAGTGTATCATCCTTGCAAATCTGTTGTAACCATTTGTAACCGAAAATCAAACCATGTTTTCTTGGCGGAGTTTCCGCATTGAAATTATTGGTAAGAACTACATCTTCCCCTTTGCTTTAGCAAACGTTTTCTCTGCTTTAATTTTCACAAGTTCTGTGCACACTCATGAAGGAAGATTGGTTCCCTTTGATATCTCTTTTATAAATTTTCAGCTTATAGATATACTTTTTGACCCACCGTTGCTTCAATTTAACTTTTAATTTTTTAATTTGGTAATGCTATCTGCTTCACACTGTTCTCTATTTCAGTTTGATCTTTTTCCCAGTTATAACTCATACATTTGTTTATTACTCATACATTTGATTCAATTTCATGTTTCTTTCAAGTTTGAATAATTTAGAATTTTAGTTTTTATGCAATCCCGGGTTTGGAATATGGAGATGCTTATTAGTTGTGCAGACGTAAGATAAGCCTTGAAGCCTGATTTGCTTAGGCAATGATTTAACGCCCTTGCCTAATTTGGCGTCCACTTAAAGCCATTAGGAATTTTTCATTTTTTTATTTTTTTAAATTTTTAGCATCTCAGATTCGATATAAGTATGCTCGAAACATTCAACATCTCGTCAAAGCCTTGGTGGCTTGGTGTTCCGAGGCTTCGGACCGAACTGACGTGGCAGCCCCAGGGTGCTGGTGCCGGGTTCGAATCCATCCTCCGACACCCACCCCGCCACGCTTTCGGTTGCCCAGTTGACGGTGCGAAAATAAATCTTTTTTTTTTATTTTTTAATTTCCCGAATGGAGGATTCGATATAAGTATGCTCGGAACATTCACCATCTCGTCAAAGCCTTGGTGGCTTGGTGTTCCGAGGCTTCGGGATTCGAACTGCCGTGGCAGCCCCAGGGTGCTAGTGCCGGGTTCGAATCCACCCTCCGACACCCACCCCACCACGCTTTCGGATGCCCAGTTGTCGGTGCAAAAATTATTTTTTTATTTTAGTTTTTTCTTTTATAAATTATTTTCACTGAGGTGTTCTTTTACTGGATATGAAGATATTACTATCACCATATGAAAATTTGCAGGTTCGTCCACGTGTGAACAAATACTTGTTTATATTTTCTGAAAAAATAAGATTTGTCTTTGCAAAAAATAAGTTTTTGGTATTTGAGTATTTAAAAAAATTCTCTCCTAAATAACCTTGCATGGCTTGATTTAAGCTTGATAAATATTAATTAAAAAAACTTTTCATGTTTCTATTTTTTATTGATAGAATTTTATTTTTATTTTTATTCTTAGATTTATTTGTAAATAAACCTACTACCCTATTATAATAATGGACTATAAAGTCACAAGATAATGTGGTTTGGACTAATGTATTCATATGATTTTTTGTAGGTGAAACGAATGGAAAGGGATGAAAATTACCAAATTGGATGGAAACTTGCAAGGAAGAATGAATGTTTATGAACCTAATAAATGAAAATCACCATAGTAAACAATCCCACTTTATTCAATCCGACACCTATAGTGGGTGGCTCGGAAACCGTACCAATTTTAGATTGGTAGGCTCGGTGGGGATCTATAAAAAGAATTCAATTTTGGAAGATGGATAAAGTGTACAGAAAAGTGGACCAATTGGCATAATTAAGTTTGGATTAATACTGAATTAATTATGAATTTTGGAAGGGGAACTTGTAGGTGGCTCAAGAACTGCTCGGCCTAAAATGTACACCATAAGTACATAGAAATTTGAAATTGCAAGCTATAATGTACCTTCTGCTTGGAGAGGTCTACCGTACGATTTGAGGCCCTCGCGTGGGTTTTGAGCCACATATCTTATAGGTTGGTTTTCAATATCCATATGCATGGTACCTTTAAAAGATATTCTCTTCATTTGCACAAAGTTCCAAAGAATCCAAGTTTCCGGCTAGGGTGGTTATTCTTTCGCCAGTTTTCTCATACATGGGCCCCCTCGGTCTTGCAGCGGCGCCATTTTGTTCTTACTTCACAGTGGAATAAAATTGCTCCATTTGTTTAAAAAATAAAAAATAAAAAATCTGAGTTTCTATTATTCATTCCAATGTAATATTGGTATAATGTTGGAAGAAGTAATACATCCATGAGTCAGACTATGACTATTTAATAATATTGTGAGCTGACTTTTTTTGAGAAAAGTTCCTTTTCTGAAACACAGTGTAAATAGTACTGAGTTACCAAGTCTATTTTGAATTCCATCATAGTTGGTGACTGTAGAAATCTGATTGAGAGTCAAATGGACGTATTGTAGAATTCAGGAGACACGACTTGTCAAATTGACTCTACCTACAGGGACACCTTTTGGGAATTAAGGCATAACTAGGAAACAAGGAAGAAGAAGGAATTACTTCACCACACCACACAACACAGTGTGAGTGATAGTCACATTATGTAAAAAATATAGATATAGAATTCCATTGTCTGATTGATTGGCAACTTGACTATGAGTAGCTTACTGTTTAACTGATTTGCAATGTTCTTTGTCAAATTGAAACAGTCAATTTGCTGCACAGTGAATTCATCTGAACAACAGTAGAAACCAGAATGGAGGATTTGATTAAACTGGCTACTGTCTAATTGACAATTGAATTCGATTACCTGGCTACTGTCTAATTGACAATTGAATTCGATTACCTGCTTCATAATGTCTAGTTGATACTGGTCAAATGGAGAGGATGGTGGTCCAGCATGCGTCCATGTGCATACATACATTGTCAACTTGTGACTCGCATGGATCATGTCTAATTGACACAGTGGAGAGTGGGTGAGAGTTACACAGTGAATGTGGTGACTCACACTGGATACTGTCTGTTTGAAAATTGAAGACAATGGAGCAAAGTGCATGGTGGGAGAATTTGTCTAATTGAACTCAGGGTGAATGGAGATTTACTAAGTGTATTGGAAAATAGAAATTCCAGATAATACTAATACAGCAGTTTGTCCAATTGACATTGAATTGTTGTGAATGAGAATTATGGAAGAGTAAGAATTCCATGTGAGTACTGGAACAATGAATTGAGTATTACTTGATAGTCTTTTAAATTAGATTGGCCATCTGAAATGGAAGACTGAGAATGACTTGAAGCATGATAGATATATTGAGTACATTGATGGACAAAAGTGGAATTAATTATTAAGGAGTGATCAATCTTGGTGATTATTAGTTTTCATTATAATAAAACTTAAAAGTATTCATTTGGGGAAATAGTACAGTCATTGTAGTGAAATTGAGTAATGCAATTGAGGAGTTTAATTGAAATGAATGGTAGACTTGGAATAAGATTGAATGTGAATGAGTAATTACATGTCTAATTGAAATGTGATGGATGGAAGGAAAAAGATGAAGACACGGAAGGAGTTGCTTGAGATAAGTTAATCTATCATAACATATCCCAAAGCTAGATTCATAGGCATAAATAGGTAGAACACTAGATTCTAACCTAGTAATGAATGAACTTGCATATGTATAGTAAATGCATTGTCTAATTGAACTTGGAAGGGAGTGATGGCAATAAACCTCGAGATGGTACGGGTCAAATTAAACTCCCATGACCTTTAAACCAATTGAGAGTATGGATTACTTGGGTAATGTGATACTTAGGGTAATTAAGACATTAGAGTTATAAAGAAGTTCTTTAAAGGGTTTAGGGTGCATTCTATAATTCTTTACTTACTACAGTGACCTTTAGTTACGTTAAAAGCTAAACGACAAGACCTATTCCCAGGAATGCTATCTTGTGAGCGGTGAGCGGTGAGCTGTGAGCGGTGAGCACTAAATTTTCAATTTTTGGACTATTTATTTGATATTTTGAAATGATTTTGCATGACATGGCATATATGGGACCTATGACCGTGGAAGGTGTTTTACGGTATATTCCAAAAATAATGGCTTCTAAATTGATACAAGTAGAAATTTACACCTATTCATACCCGAATAAATTGTGATTATTTTTTCATATATCCTATCAATTCCACGCCATGAAGACCAAGAGGAAAAAAAAAAAAAGGAAAAAGAAAAAAAAAGAAAAAAAAAAAACGAAAGAAAGAAAAAAGATTAAAAATAAGTAATGAAAAGGAATATAGGGAAAACAAAATGAAAAATTAAGGAAAATAAGAAGAAAAAAAAGAAAAAAAAGAAAACAACAAAAGATGAAAACAAACAAAAAAATGTAATAGAGATAAACAAAATAAAAGATAAAACATAAAAAGGAATTAACAAAACAAGATAAACAAAAAAAATTGAATGAATATATATAGGAAAGGAAGAAGAAAGATAAAAAAAAAGTAAAACAAAATTAGGCGAAGACATAACAAAATTAGGTGAAGACAGATATACACAACGGCTATTGCAGATGAATGTGGCTTCTAGTTTATTGGGATGATTGTTTTTTCATCGATGACTGATTTTAAGGTGGAGAATTAATTAACTGAGAGTTAATTACTCCTAAAACTGACTTTGGATTTGTATTCGTAGGGGACCCCTGGTTCTTCTTGTTGGTTCGGTGCTTTGTAAGTGAAGGCTTGTAGTCGGAGGAGGGGTGCTCAAGTACCCCAAGTAATTACTAGGGGTGCCCAAGTACCCCAAGTAATTACTAGGGGTGCCCAAGTACCCCAAGTAATTACTAGGGGTGCCCAAGTACCCCAAGTAATTACTAGGGGTGCCCAAGTACCCCAAGTAATTACTAGGGGTGCCCAAGTACCCCAAGTAATTACTAGGGGTATTTGCATAATAAGGAAGGGAAAAATACATGAGAAAGGTTTTACGAAAACCACATTTTTCCATGACTTGCCACTATTTGTAAATTTTACCAATTACATTTTGGCAGAGATGTCGGGGAATAGTTCCGGTTAAGCGGTAGCTAAAAGTGTAGTTGAAGTAAAGAATAGAGGAACTTTGTGCTTTAAGCTAGAAGATACCTTGTGTTTTTATCAGAATTGAAAATTACAACTTTTTCTTAAGAAAAACTTCCTAAGCAAGTGGTTGTACATTCCTTGAAGGTGTCACTTACGACACAAAAAATATGTTGAGATTAAATAAACAAAAACAAGTTCACAAGCCATAAAAGGGCCTTACAGGGCTGCATAGCTTAGAAGGTAAATACAAAAAGTCCCCAAAAATTCTCTACAGATTCTTTTCAAACCTAGATCATGATCACAAACTGTACAGGTTCAGATTCAACCTCTACACCAATGGACGTGTGGAGAGTAGGGAAGCCTGCGCCAAGTACCTGCTCTCATCACTTGTTATGTTGCAAAGCAAACTGTCTACATCATCTAATATCCAAACAGTGATGCACAAGTGTGGATAGGCATGTCATTGTTCTGTTACTTGATGCAGGTTGAAGGCCGTAGGGTTTGGGTAATCAAATGAGGGTTATAGAATAAAAATTATAGTCTTTGAATATGAGATTCTACCGAAATGGTTGGATTTAGAAATGATCAATAAATAATGTATGTTTTAGAAGCTGAACTCTTCAATGCTACTAGATTATGGTCAAAATTTGAATATTTTGTTATCAAAATTTATTGAAGTGGAAACAAAGACGAAGATATTTTTAAGGTGGTCATTTTATTTTATTTTTATTTTTTTTCTCATTATTCAATTTCTGACTCTATTTTTGCAAGATCAACTATGATTCATGAACTACAGTGAATGCAAGTTTTGCATGGGTAGAATTTTACATACTCTATTTATACTAATCTTAGTATATTATCCACTTTTCACACCAAATTTAGGCATTGGATAAGATAATTTACTATGCAGTTCTTTATATTTAAACAACATTTTTAAATTGAGGCGGTTTTTAATATCAGGGAATTTTTACAGATTTCTATACATCCAATATGGATCTTTGATCACGTCTTATTCATGTAATCTATAATCATTCTTCAAACATTTTAGCACCTCTGCAAAAGCAAACCGTCGATTGTTGGATTCTTGGGAAGAATTATTTTCAAATGAGTTCTAAACTAACTTCTTTAACGAAATTGGAATCATTTTGTCAAAGTGCTGTAAACCCAACCCAAAGAGAACTCGCAACTCATATATGCTAACAATTAAATGGTCATCTCTCCTTTAAAAAAACGAATAAATCATTATGAATACCAACAACCAATGATTTGGGAAAGGATGAAGAATGACCTTACTTTGTAAAACATTGAAACGTCTGAACTAATATCTTCAACTATTACAAACTATTAGAAGCTTTAACTTGACTTTTGTTTAAAGGAATGATTAGTCCACTCTAAAGTTTCTTCGGTTATTTCTTATATACACCATCCATCCATTCAGTCCTTTCTTTTAATTGGATTTATTTTCTCTGCTTCACTTTTCTCTCCAATCTTACTTTTCCGATTTCTTTTTTTTGAGTCTCTTTTAAGGGGAAAGTAGTTCAGTTTTTGGCTTCCTCTAAGCTTTTGTTTTCCGGTTTTTTAATACTATCTCTTCTCTTAATATATTTTATATATATCTTCAATTTTTTCCCTTCTTTTTATGTTTTTCTCTTACACCCTCTTAGGGTTCTCTAAATTTATATGTTTTCAATTCTTGAAATAAGGGATCAGGCTGGTGGGCACATATTTTGAGCATTAGATCCTCAATAGCTACTCCTCATAGAAGTCTACTGTCCCTGTGTCCAACTCATGTACCCCGCAACATCAACATCTCGAATACAAACCACCCAAACTAATTAATGAAATGTGACATGCTTCTGTTTTGTTTAACCACTTAATGGCTCCATCGGATTTTACGACTAAAGCATCTCACGCCTGAACTATCGATTCAGGCCAAGCTACCGTATCAATTTGCGAGGATGAATCGTACCTTTGCAACTTAGAGAACCACTTTCAAACCTCTGGAACTTGGCAGACGATGTTGCGTGCACCTCTTGTTTGCTCTCGCGATTGTTGCAGCTTGTTGGAGCTTCAGGTTTGCGTTGTGCTCATTCTTCCTGCCGTCGACATTTGTGCTGCCACAAAGTGTTGCTACTGCGTGTCGAGGTTCGATTTCCTTAGTTTCTTTTAACACTCTGCGTGGACTTTGTTCAGGAAAGGTCAGAGGAAACCTCAAGCAACATGGTGAGTCAGAAGCGCCGCAAGTCCAAGCCCGGCAGCCCGTCCACGCCGAAACCGGAAACCCCGAAGCACGCCCACGCCCGAAGACGACGGAGATGTCAGCTGCGGCGACGATGACGTGACCCAACTTGCTGCGGCGCATGCTTGGGCCAGCTCCGAGTTCGATTCTCCATTCGACCTCGCGGGAATCCCGGATGCGTTGCAGGATAGGTTGGTTGCAGCGGCGCCTGTACTACGCGGCCGCTTTGCAGAATACGACCATGTCTTCTTCCGCGACGTTGTGGGCCTCTGCGACCAGGGTCCAATGGTGGACGATGTCTGCAAAGCCTACCCGCAGATCACGGAGGCAGCAGTCAAGCAAGTGTGGAGAGTCGGTGCGCAGCCAAATAGATTCGAGGTGGCGAACTGCACCGACAAGGAACAAGCACAGAAGTTTCTACAGTTTAACTACAAGGTTTACGGAAATCGTCCCGACAACTTCTACTTTGCTATGCGGTTTTTGAAAGCAGCTTTCGCGACCTTTGTCCACGGGTTCCAAGTGAACTGGGTTGCTGAAGCCTCATGTCGCCGATCGAAGCGCCTCGCCATGGCTCCCAAGAACCCCTTGAAGCTCGGACCCGTTGCTTTGCGTCGACAGATCGAGGGCCTGTGCTTGATCATCAAAGAGTTGACAGACGATGCTCCAGCACACCGAAGTATGCCTGCTTCTGTCCGTGCAGCGCAGCAGTTGGTTGACGACGCCGTGGAATCTGAGGCAAAAGCATCGGCCGCACTTCAGGCAATCAAACGCCGACATGCTGAGGCAGAGAGGAGCTTGATGAAGACCACTGTCCACGACATCGGGAGAGTTGAAGCAGAGCACGGAGACGCGATGAGGGAGCTTCAGCGTGTCTTCCGTAGCGGGACGCCAAACCAATACAAGGAACAGGCTGAAGCTGCAAGAGTCCTGTCGGTGAAGCTGACACAGATGCATGAGGAGCACATGCTTGGACGCGACACTCTCAACTCACTCACGCAAGCAAATGGACCCCTGGACCATGCGAAAGAAGCTCACGGCAAGGCCCAAGATGTGCTCGGGGAAGCAGTGATGGAGTTGTGGAATGCACAGCGCCAGAACCTGATTTTGCGTCCGCGACCGGTGTTCAAGTATCCTTCCGACCAATCTGTTCCCGACATTGAAGTGCCACCCCTCCCGGAAACGTGCCCCCTTTGCAGCAAAGGATTTGTTGCCAAAGCAGCCATCCTCGGAGCTTGCAATTGCCTCTTCCATCCTGTCTGCGTTGCGGAGATGGTCGACGCTGCTCCCGCATATGTCTGCCCTTCCTGTAACCTGACCATGGATCCAGCGTGGGTTGCACAATTTAACGGCAAAGTCCATGTATTTCAAGGTCCTGAGATCGAAGCCACTCACCAGAAGCTGAAGGACATTGCGGTCTTCTGTAGCCAGTACATGCAGATATAGTGTGACTGTTGATGTGCACTTGCTTGGGGTGTAGGTAGCACATTCTGTTGATACTGTCTTTTGCCTTATAATCAAGCTAGACCGCTAGTTTCCGTCCTTTGAACTTCTTGAAGCTCCATTTTGAACCCCACGGTTATTACACTCGGAACTTTCAAACCTAACTTCCTATGTTTAAAACAAGGCTTTTAAGTTTGCACCCGTTTAAATGGCAAGTTATGTATGTGTTGGAAAACTTCTTCTTCTACATACTCTCAATTGCATGAGTAATTTCAATTTGATCCTCGTTCAGTTGCTTAAGATTTGTGTCCTCGTTTTCGCTTGAAGCCATATCCACTTATGCTAATTAGTTATGCAAAGCTGTCGATGCAAACCAGTCATGCAACGAATTAGTTATGTTGCACGTGCATTTAGACCCTAAACCTGCAGGCTCAATTGCTTAAGCCCAGTGTCTACTCTGTATTAGCTGCAAGCCTGATTAGATATGCTAATTAGTTACGCAACTGTTAACTAGTTGTGTAAAAGTTATGCAATTAATTGGTTATGTCCATAAACTTCTATGTTTCCAGACCTTGAATTGCATGTGTAATTTGAAATGGATGCAGGCTCAGTTGCTTAAGCCTAGGGTCCACTTTGTTATGATTAATGAAGCCTGATTCGCCTGGAACTTGACTAAACCACCTTCCTCAATTTGGTGCCCGACATAGTTCTTTCAAACTTGAGGCTTGGAATCTTGAAACATTGAAGTGAACTTATCTTTTATGGGTGGGTGAAAAAATAGATGAATGAAAAAAGCCTGTTTAAGTGAAACATGAATAAGATCTAATTCAACCTTAATTAGTGTACATAGAACTAACCCCAATTAGAACCATATTAAAGATTAGAGCAGTGCAGCACGGCAAGAATCCAAAACAATATTCATAATGACTGAAAATCGAAGGAAACATTGAAGTGGACTTATCTTTTATGAGTGGGTGTAAAATAGATGAATGAAAAATGAAGTTTCAGTGAAACATGAATATGAACTAATTCATCCTTAATCAATGCACACTAAAGCATGGCAAGGGTGAAAACAATAGCCATAATCATTGAAATTTGAAAGAAACATAAAACTTTAAAAGTCACCTTATCTTTTATGGGTGAATGATAATAGGATTAATGAAAAAATCCAGTTTCAATGAAACATGAATAAGAACTAATTCATCCTTAATTAGTGTGAACAGAAGTAAACCCAATCAGAACCAAATAAAAAAAGAAAAACAATGAAGCATGGCAATGGTCAGAACAATATTTATTATTAGTGAAAATTGAAGGAAACGTTGAAGTGAACTTATCTTTTATGAGTGGGTGAATGAGAAATGAAATTTCAGTGAAACATGGATAAGAACTAATTCATCCTTAATTAGAGTGCACATAATTGAACCCAGTTACTTCACAGTTAAAAAAAAAGGCAGTGAAGCATGGCCAGGGTGAAAACAATTTCCTTCTTAATTGAAATTTGAAAGAAACATTGGAGTGAACTTATCCTTTATGGGTGGGTGAAAAATAGATGAATGAAAAAAAACCAGTTTAAGTGAAACATGAATAAGATCTAATACAACCTCAATCAGTGTACACAGAACTAACTCGGGTGGGTCAAAAAGTATACCTAACCACCCTTCAGATTTTTCTAAAACAAAAATATACGTGACGTCATGCATGTTTTACTTTATCAACGTTTTCACCGCTACTTCCAGAAACCAATTTTTGCAAGAGCCAAAAAAGGAATGAGTCTCCCAAATTTTCCATGCAGGTACTCCACTCGATACGACTTTGGAATATAAAGATACTCTGGAAAGAACCTTGAATACTCAGTTGCTTAATTTAGTTTTAGAATTATACAAGACTATGCTAATGGTTGAACATAATTCTAAATATTGAAAAAATGGTGATAGTAATATCTTCATATCCAGTAAAAGAACACCTCAATGAAAATAATTTATAAAAGAAAAAACTAAAATAAAAAAATAATTTTTGCACCAACAACTGGGCATCCGAAAGCGTGGTGGGGTGGGTGTCGGAGGGTGGATTTCGAACCCGGCACTAGCACCCTGGGGCTGCCACGTCAGTTCGAATCCCGAAGCCTCGGAACACCAAGCCACCAAGGCTTTGACGAGATGGTGAATGTTCCGAGGCATACTTATATCGAATCCTCCATTCTGGAAATTAAAAAAATAAAAAAAAACATTTATTTTTGCACCGTCAACTGGGCATCCGAAAGCGTGGTGGGGTGGGTGTCGGAGGGTGGATTCGAACCCCGGCACCAGCACCCGGGGCTTGCCCACGTCAGTTCGGTCCGAAGCCTCTCGGAACACCAAGCCACCAAGGCTTGACGAGATGTTCAATGTTTTGAGCATACTTATATCAAATCTGAGATGCTAAAAATTTAAAAAAAAAAAAAAAATAAAAAATTCCTAATGGCTTTAAGTGGACGCCAAATTAGGCAAGGGCAAAAATCATTGCCAAGCAAATCAGGCTTCAAGGCTTATCTTATGTCTGCACAACTAATAAGCATCTCCATATTCCAAACCCGGGATTGCATAAAAACTGAAATTAATAATTATTCAAACTTGAAAGAAACATGAAATTTGAATCAAATGTATGAGTAATAAACAAATGTATAAGTTTTAACTGGGAAAAAGATCAAACTGAAATA